>CAEGAG010279934.1:0-50770 GCA_903067065.1 Brachyrhaphis terrabensis
CCCCGGAGGAGCTGGAAGAAGTGGCTGGGGAGAGGGAAGTCTGGGCCTCCCTTCTGAAGCTGCTACCCCCGCGACCCGACCCCGGATAAGCGGAAGACGATGGATGGATGGATGGATGGATGGATGGATGGATGGATGGATGAATTTAATAAAAAATGCAATTCTCTGACAGGTTTGCATTATTTGGTCATAATAGTAATAAAAACATAAAAAAATTATAATGGAAAAATTAATAAGTTGATAAAATCTGTTTTCTGAGTTGAACTGAAATGAAAATAAAATATTTTTTTGCCATTCCTTTGGAACTTAATTCTTTGCATATTTCATTATTATATAAATTAGTTACAGCTGCTATTTGAAGTCTAGAACCCTGAACAATAGCTCCACCAGACTAGTGAATATGTCTTGTGTATGTTAAGCGCTTTCACTAAATGCCAAATCTAATGGCTCAATCTGTCATTAACCCAGCACAAATTGGAGGGGGGGCTGCTGGCACTGGGCCAGTTCCAGCATGCACTGGATGAGCTGCTGGCCTGGATGAGCCACACGGAAGAGCTGCTCAACGAACAGAGAAAAGCGGCAGGAGACCCCAAAGCCATCGAGATAGAGCTCGCCAAGCATCATGTACGACAAATCTCCTTCACCTTCTTGTAATTGTTTCTTTGGAAGTATAGATCACCCCCCACAATCAATGTACACTGTATCCGTAAGGTTGAAAATATATCCACATTGGGTTCATACACATTTTTTTTTTGAGTCATCTCTGGTTTTTCCTCCCCAAAGGTGCTCCAGATAGATGTGTTAGCCCACAAGGCGACCGTGGAGACGGTGAACAAGGCTGGTAATGAGCTGGTGGAGTCCAGTGCCGGAGAGGAAGCCTCCAGTCTGCAGAGTAGACTGGAGAATCTGAACCAGAGGTGGAAGGCCATTCTTGAGAAGACAGACCAGAGAAAGCAACAGCTGGAAGCGTCTCTGCTTCAGGTTCTTATTAGTTTCACGGAAACTTCACTTTATCTTTAATAAACTGTGATCCATTAGTTTTAACCCAAGGAAACAAGTATGTTACAACTAAGTCCCAAAGTTGTGTTGGGATGAGTAATCCCACTCTTTCCACATTAATTTGGCAGTCGTGTTTTTAAGTATGACATTTCTTTTAGCTAAAAAAAGAAAGAAAAGGAGAGAAAGAAGGAGAAGTCTTCAAAATATAATTTAGTCTTGAGGTAGAGTGAATTTTTTAAAACAAGAATGAAAGATATGCATTTCAAAGGTTCATTTTGTTTAAAGTTAGGACTATATTTTCATCTTAAAGGTAGGGTAACATACAGAAAAATATTACAAATTATACCCCTCGATTAAGTTCAGGCTGAACACATACAGGAGTGAAGTGAAGGAATTATTAACTCTGGGCTGTTCCACTCCCAGACTCAGGTTTCTAACAATCAGCGTGTGTGTGTGCGAGTCACCTTTTGTCCTGACCCAGGTTGTATTGTGTTGTAGGCCCAAGGTTTCCATGGCGAGATAGAAGATATGCAGCAATGGCTGAAAGACACAGAACGTCAGCTGTTGGCATCAAAGGCTGTGGGAGGTTTACCAGACACGGCCCGGGAGCAGCTTAACGCCCATCTGGTATGTGTTTAACAATATGAAAGGCTGCATGCAGATGGCAGACTGGTGAGGAGGTGGCTGTGTCTGTGCTGTGTTTCATCTGAAGTGTGAAAATTAAGCGACACTGCAAAATACACAACTCGCAGAGAGCGACGTAAAGCCCCTCAAGTGTTTCTAATTGATTTGTCCATGCCTGACCTTAATGAATCTGGGAATGTTTTCCTATTTTTGGAGACACTTCAGCAGCAGCGGTTTCCCAAAAAAAACACAAGTGGTGGCATTTGGTAGAACCATAAACAGCAAATCTCTGGAAACAATAACTTTATCAAATTGGTAACGTTATACTGTTTAAATATTTATTGGAAACATGTTTCTTGGAGTTTCAGGCAGCTTGGCTGTGCTCATTCTTTGCCCATTTTTGGATGAAACTTGGCCTAACTGCTGACAAACAAATGGTCTTAAACTTTTTGTTTTACTCTGACAAAAACTCTCCTCACGCCAACGTGTTTATTTCTGTTTCAGGAGTTGTGTTCTATCTTTGAGGCCAAGGAGGAGCTTTATAGAGAGCTGCTAAACAAAGGTGGCCAGCTGCTTGCCATGTCGCCTCAGGGCCCGGACAGCAACACGGAGCAGGACCTCGCCAGCCTGAAGGAGAAATGGGAAGCTGTGCAGGCGAAGGTCACTGAGAGGAAGGTGGGTTACCATTATATGGCTTTTACTGCTCTGAGCAGAAATGACTCATCTCCTCTGGTCCCAGGGAGGTATCACTGACAAAACACTTGAACCCTGACTCTGCAGCTTTAAAGCCTTTAATCCCAGTGTCGATAATGAAGGGTGGAAGTGCTGGCAAAGACACTCAGGATGTGGTTTACACAGTTGATAAGGGCGGTGCAGTTGCTGTCGAAGTGGAGCAATATTCTTTTTATATTTTCTCTTTGTGATGACCTGACAGAGATCAAAATAGGAAGTTATCACTTCTTTTTTTAAATTCAGGACCACTTTTTCTAACTTTTTTTTTTTTTTTGCTATACAGTAATAAAGTACAATCATTTTTTTATGTGGCAAAAGTGTGTGGTACCTTAAAAAAGTATTCATACCTCTAAAAATGTTCACATTATGACCACAAACCTTTTGTTTCTTTCAGCATAGTGCTAATTGCAACATATGTGGAAAAACAATACTATTTTTGTTCTCTTCATGTGAATGTTTTGTATGCAGCTCATTTTATTCAGGACTTGTCTAACCTTTGATAAAAGTACACCTTTTTGTAATTTAATTTCAATATTAATGTAGCTGTTTTGTAAGAAAGCATAGTGGAAACCTAAGAAGCACACCAGACAGGCCAGGGATGAAGCTGGGAACATCTCATTGAGATCTAGGCAAAGCAAACCAAAACTAATCTTTTTCCCCTACTTTCTAATTGCAATTTGTCATGGTTGGCAGCATCATGTTGTGGGAATGCCTTTCTTCAGGTCAACTTGATGAAAAAATGAATGGAACTAAGTATAGCACAGAGCAGGAGCTGCAATAGACTAGAGAGATGAATATACAGATGCTCACATTCCTGCAGGAAGGTTATTTTGTGCATTTCTCAATGTAGGCAGGCATAAATGTTTTTCCAAACTGATCATCACTAATGTTTTACTACTTTTTATTGTCACTTTTATTTTTATTGCAACAAATATCACAAAATATTCTAAGAAAAATTTTTTTATGGCCTACCCCTAATACTCTTTATTTAGTTGTAAAAACATTTTTAAGGCAATGTAACTCAATCATTCCGAGCAACAATGATGTACTGCTCTTTGATGGTCTGTTGCATATAATCCCAGTAGAATACAAGTTTGTGGCTGTAATTTGATAAAATGTGAAAAGGTCTATGGGATATTTGTAAGGCTCTGCATATTTTCATTGTTTAACACTCTATTCTCCAGAAATTGAGTATTTCTGTGTGAGTCTTTGCTGGTTTTTGTTCCTGTTGACTTTGGTGCCATTCCTAGGAATTTAGAGCTTGCTAAATCTTAGAGCTCTACAGAGTTGCCAGTCAGTGTTAAACCTTTGTTGTTTTGAACACAGAATGCAAATAAATAATAAATTATATACTTTTTGTGAGTTTTATAGTGTGCGCTGACTTTAAAAGTCTAGTTTTATATTTAGCTAACCACTGATTTCTCTTACATAGAATTTATTAATCAGAAATGTCATCAGCATTGTAATGTTGTTTGAGTCCAAGCCCTCTCTGCTGGGGCGAGCGGATATGATTCAGACTCATGGATGTTTTTCTTCCTCAATTATAAACTCATCATTGCCTTTCAGCTTTGCCATTTACCCGTCCAGATCTGTCAACAGGGAAATCTGCAGCACTGAATAGTGAACTGTGGGTTATGGTTAGGTCAGTGTAAATGAATTTGGAGAAATTAACACTTTCTGGTGGTTTGTCTCCACAGGCAAAACTTGAAGAAGCTTTAACACTGGCCACAGATTTCCACAACTCTCTTCAGGACTTCATTGTTTGGCTAACCCAGGCTGAACAGACGCTGAACATGGTTTCTCCTGCTTCCCTCATTCTGGAAACCATCATGTTTCAAATTGATGAGCATAAGGTAATGTGTGGAGAGACAGAACCTCCAGTGGGAAAGTTAATCCTGATGAAAATAAATACATTTTAGATTGTGCATCATTAGTGAATGTATTCCTGGAATAAAACCAATTTTAAGAAGCCAAGCACATTTTTTATCTAGTTTTTTTTTTCTTTTTCTAAACACAAAGGAAAAAACCTGACTCTTTTCATTAATACACCAAACCTGAACGTCTTTTCTCTGCATGTTTTCTGTGTTTGTGCAGATGTTTGTGACTGAGGTGAACTCACACAGAGAGCACATCATCGAGCTGGACAAGGCTGGCACGCATTTGAAGTACTTCAGCCAGAAACAGGACGTGGTGTTGATCAAGAACCTTCTGCTCAGCGTGCAAGGCCGCTGGGAGAAGCTGGTGCAGAGGTCTGTGGAGCGAGGTCGCCTCCTGGATGACGCCAGGAAGAGGGCGAAGCAGGTAATGCTTTATGCATGTTTATGTTGAGTCTGGCACTGGCTTGCTTCACTACTATCAGGCTTGTTTTATTATCATTGGAAAGCTCCTTGGAAAGTGTATTTCAGGCCTGTTTAAAATTCTGTCGGCGTGCTGTAGCTTTGTTTTTATTAGTGTGTAGAACTTCTTTCCTTAGAGCCAAAGTGCTGGATCATGTGAACATAAAGCAGGACTTTGTGATAAATCAGGTTCAATTGTGCTTGTCTCTTAACTTATTTACACTGTTTCTAATGTTTCTTTAGTTCCACGAAACCTTCAACAAACTCATGGAGTGGTTGGATGAATCTGAGAAGGCCCTGGACTCTGAAGTGGAAATTGCCAATGATCCTGACAAAATCAAGATGCAGCTGACACAGCATAAGGTGACAAATCACTTTGTAGCCCCCTTAATGTTATCTCCTTATATGGTACATTAAATCGTTTTCTTTTTGTCTATATTTAAAGCCGTTTATGTCTGTGAATGAATGAATGAATGTCCTTTGATGCACTTTCAGTAAAAATTCAAATGAATGTAGGGAACATCGTCTGTAATGCTTTGATGTGAATATGCCAGTAATTATTAGAATTTCTTGTTGGATGCAAAGCTACTTTCTCCATCCAAAAACTTGCAGCTCATTATTAAGTTATTAAGTTACATACATGCTTTTTCTTGTATGAAATTTTGACACCAAGTTTAGCTGATTCTGAAACGTCTGAATTGATTGAAACTGATATTGGCAGATCGGACACCAAAGAAAACCAGGAATTAGCACTGGTCAGAACAAGGTCATCTCTTAAACTGTCAGGCTCCATGTTTATAGTATCATGTCCAGTACACCAAATAGGTCTAGTTACACAAAATACAGCGTCAGTAGAACATAATATTTCTAAAACTGTTTATTTTATTGTTTGTTCTTGCCATGTTTGCACTGTTATGTAGGGAGATTGAGCTAATCCTATCATAATCCGGGGTTGGACCAAATCTATTTGGGATTGGATACTTTTAATCTCTCTGGAGCAGTAGCTGAGATTTGACCCCCTTTTGTGTTTGCCACACATAGCTTTGCATCTTCATCACAACACACACATAGAGATTAGAGCCCTATTGACATTCCAGCAGTAGTTAGAAAATAATCTTTGTCTGGCTTTTCATCTAGATGTGCAGACTTTTAGCACACCTCTAAAACTGATGGTGTTTTGTCAAATGCAGGAGTTCCAAAAAGCTCTGGGTAGCAAACACTCTGTGTACGACACCACTGCTCGAACCGGGCGGGCCCTGAAAGACAAAACTGCCCTTAAAGATGATAAGCAGAAATTGGACGACATGTTGAGCGAACTGAGAGATAAGTGGGATACTGTTTGTGGAAAGTCAGTGGAAAGGTCAGAAGATATTTATATATATATATATTTTTTTTTTTTCCTCTCTTGTCTACAAACTGTAGCCAGGGCACTTTGCTTATTTATTTGTGTTCACCTGCAGACAAAACAAGCTGGAGGAGGCCTTGCTGTTCTCGGGTCAGTTTACGGATGCCCTCCAGGCACTCATCGACTGGCTGTATAAAGTGGAACCTCAACTGGCTGAGGACCAGCCAGTACACGGAGACATAGATCTGGTTCTCAATCTGATAGACAACCACAAGGTAGGAACCTCACTCCAACAAAAGTGTGACAAGTTGTCACTCTTTTGTTGATTGTGGATATGAGACGCAGTTACAAAAGCTAACTTTGAAAACATGTAAGGGTTTTCACTTCTGCACCACCGCCCTCTTTCATCCTTTTAATGGCTTTCTAATCATTCTGGTGCATAAACCACACAAGGCTTGGGCTATGAAGATAGCTGTGTTTAAACAACTTCACAGATGGCACCATCATACAGCAAATATAGCCTTGTGGTATTGTTTGTATGTTAGGCTTGTTTTATGCAGTATGTTAAATATCACGTACAGTGGCTTGTAAATATATTCAGACCCTTTGAGTAAGTTCACAAAAACTTCAGCATATTTTTATTGGAATTTTATGTGATTGATTAATTATGTGCAATTGTGAAGTCAAAAAATAAAGAAAGAATATGTTGGTTTAAAATACAAGGGAAAAAAAACTGAAAAGTGTTCCTTTAGAGATCCTGTTTAAAGTTTGCCACAAGCCTGTGGGAACCATGTGGAAGAATTTGATCTGATAACATGAAACTAAAATTAAACTATTTGCTGCAAAACATGAAAAACACTATATGTGGAGGATTATTATCATAACCCTGATCACAGCATCTTTAAAATGCTGTGATCATGGTGGTGATCACAGTATTTTAGCATCATACTGTGGGGTTGTTTTTCTTCAGCACAGACAGGGAAGCCGCTTAGACTTGATGAGAACATGAATGGAGCCCCTACCGGGCAATTCTGGAAGAAAACCTGTAGAGTTGAGACTGAGGCGGAGGTTGAGTTTTCACTAGGACAAGATTAAGCATACGGCCAGAAATGCAAATGAGTTCAGAGCAAAACGTAATTATGTCTTAAAAATCATCCAGTCAAACTCCATTTCAAAGTCTGAAGCAACACTTGAAAATTCTCAGATGCTTTCCATCCAGTCTGACTTAGCATGAGCTATTTTGCACAGAATTGACAAGAAGTTTGTAGATGTGCAAAGATTATAGATGCATGTCCCAAAAAGACTTACAGCTATAATTGCAGTGACAGGTCGCTCTATGAAGTTCTGGCTTGGGAGGGATGAATATAAAGATATGCCACACATGAAAAGCATAAATCCTTCTGTGTTATTTTGTCACATATTCTGACAAAAAGTGGAAATGTTAAAAGCAAAGTAACACTTTAGCAGAACACCGTAACATTTGACTTTGTGTTTATCGGTTTTGCCCAGTTTACCAAAAAACTGGGCAAAACCGGAAATATATATAAAAATATATATTTCTATTTACATTTGTTTGAATTAGTGCAAAAAGTTTGAAGTGCTTTACATTATGACAAGTCATCTAATTGTTTCCTCTGTTAACTTGTGACTGTAGGTTTTCCAGAAGGAGCTGGGAAAGCGGCCAGTGAGCGTTCAGGCTCTCAAGCGTTCTGCAAAAGAGCTCGTCGAAAACAGCCATGATGATTCCTCCTGGGTCAAAGTTCAGATGCAGGAGCTTAGCACTCGCTGGGATACTGTGTGCAACCTGTCTGTATCAAAGCAGACCCGGCTGGAGCAGGCCTTATGCCAGGTAAAGAACAACCTCCACTTCGTTACGTGGAAGGTAAACTAGCTCTGTGAGCCTTATTGATGTTTGTCGTCTGGCTGCAGGCCGAGGAATTTCACTCTACTGTTCATATCCTGCTGGAGTGGCTGGCTGAGGCCGAGCAGAGTCTACGTTTTCATGGTAACCTCCCAGATGATGAGGAAGCTCTGCGAACACTGATTGAACAACACAAGGCAAGCAGTGCTAATATTTATGTATTTTCTAACACTTTAGAAAGGTTTTTTTAACCAGCTTAAATGCTGCAAACCAGAGATTTTATGCTCTTCACTCCTACAACTACCATATGCTAAGAGCTGTTGCTAAGTTTTGCACAATAGCCCTTCTTTATATAGCATAATCTAGCAAAACTTTAGTATTTAATCACATACAAATGTTTCTTATTGACTCAACATTTCTAACTTTAATCAGTGTCTCTTACCCTTGAATGAATCAGCTGAAGGGATCCATCATTCCACTGTATTACAGTCTGCACAATCACTTATTGATTGAGGACAAACCTCATGAGATCAGGGTCTAAACAACCTGGTTTTTCATCAGTTGAAATATTAGAAGAAAAAAAAATTCTGCATCTCTAATCTCTTTACTGCACCAACTGACGAGAGGACAATGGGTGTTTTTATGTCTACTTTATTTATTGCAATGTGGATTTTTTTTATCCGGAGTAGAAGTAAACAAAATAGCAGGTGCAAAACTGTTTTAAAAAATAAGAGGTGAATTCTACCCCTGGCTTAGTTATTATTTATACTGTACAATTTGATGATCACGCCACCTTCCCATATATTATGAAAGAACTCTAGCTTGCCAACATTTTTAATGATGTCTTTTGCCTGAATAAACAGTCAAGACTATGTAATTGCAACCTGTCAGCCTTGTCATCCTTAATGCCAAAAACTGAGTGCTCTACTTTTCCTATGATTTCATCTTATTAAAATAGCTCTGTATTGCTCTTACATGAAAACACGCACTAGCAATGATTTATTGTTATGTTTGCTGAAGATAAGCCAATACAAATATAACATTTTTTTTTTTCTATTTTCTGTTCTTAAGGAGTTAATTAAAAAGCTGGAAGAAAAGCGAGTTGCTCTGAACAAAGCGACCAGTATGGGGGAGGCTATTCTCAGCATATGCCATCCAGACTCCATCACAACCATTAAGCACTGGAACACCATCATTAAGGCCAGGTTTGAAGAGGTCAGTTTGCAGTGGTTATGAATGCCTGCCATATGTATTGGTTTGAAAACACAATTTCCTGTCCAATTTCTTAAATTAGTTTTTTTATATATATATTTATGATATATCTAAAACAAACACATCTTGAAAATTTCCAGAAATTGTCTGAAGATCTAAAGTCCTTTTGAATTACCTTTGTGGAAGTAACTGAATGTGTTTCAAAGGGCAGATCTCAGGTGTTTGTATGTGCTACATGCATTTCCCATGAGTGCAGGTGCAGGCCTGGGTCAGGCAGCACCAACAGCGACTGGCCGTGGCGCTTACCGAGCTGTTAGCCACTCAGGAACTGTTGGAGAATTTGTTGACCTGGCTGCAGTGGGCTGAGACTAATCTGAACAACAGGGACCAAGAGACACTGCCTCAGGAAATTGAAGAAATCAAAAGCCTCATAGCAGAACACCAGGTAAAGTTTAACTGCTGAAACCCCCCCCCCCCCACCTCTTTTGTTTTATTTCTGATTTATTTGACGAAGGCATTTCTGGTTTTGTAGTTGTTTTAAAAACAGTAGCTGCTCCCTTCCTTTGCAGACCTTCATGGAGGAAATGACAAGAAAGCAACCAGATGTTGACAAAATCACTAAAACACATAAAAGGAAGCCAGCTCTGGAGCCCCAAATCCAATCACATATCCCTGTGCTAGACAAAGGACGAGCTGGAAGTATGTATCCCTTTCATATCCTGCCCAGAGCGTGATCTGAGGCAGCTAGCCAAGCATTGTGTCATTGCACAGTGATGTGACATCCTAATCTTCCCTCCTTTTAGCTGCTTAAATGATGTCATGGTGAATCCCTTTCTTCTTATGTAGAGTTTTATCTTTCGCTTACAGGAAAACGCTCTCCCACACAAACTATGTACGCATCAACAACACAAGCTCCGATTGAAACCAAGAACCCTCGAGTTAACCTGCTGGTTACTAAGTGGCAGCATGTGTGGTTGCTGGCGTTGGACCGAAGAAGGAAACTCAACGATGCATTGGACAGACAGGAGGAGGTAAATCGACGCTTCTATTAATTCAGTGATTCTTTTTAAGAAATCTGTGCTTACTTTATTTTTCTTTCCTTTTTGGTTTAGTTAAAGGAATTTGCAAACTTTGACTTTGATGTGTGGAGGAAACGCTACATGCGCTGGATGAATCACAAAAAGTCTCGAGTCATGGACTTCTTCCGCCGCATTGACAAGGACCAGGATGGCAAAGTGACTCGACAGGAGTTCATCGAGGGAATACTCTCATCCAGTACGTGTCCACTACAAATCTAGTAGAATTCAATGTGCTTTCATCCATCTGTGCATCTATTTATTTATTTAATTCAGGATTCATCATTCAACTTTTTTATTTATTCTTTAAATGAGAAAATAATTTTATTATAAATGTGGAATTTTGGAAATATACTAAGTCCTGATACAATGCAATTGCTCCTTTAAAGAATTCCCGACCAGCCGCCTGGAGATGAGCGCCGTGGCAGACATATTTGATAGAGATGGTGACGGTTACATTGACTACTACGAGTTTGTGGCAGCTCTTCATCCAAACAAAGATGCCTACAAGCCATTGACAGATGCGGATAAAATTGAAGATGAGGTAATGCAAACTGTCATGGCTGGAGTTCACTATCTTTTAATTCAAAGGAACAGTTCAGTAATACAGTGTATGTTTACAGGTTACCCGTCAAGTCGCAAAATGCAAATGTCCAAAAAGATTCCAAGTAGAGCAGATTGGAGCAAATAAGTACCGGGTAAGTTTTTATTTACCTACATTCTATCTAAAGCTGATTTGTTTCGTTTTATGGGAAATTGTTTGAAGGTAAGTGTTGAAATATGCAAAAATAAATCACACTTTTGCTAACATTTGAATATTTTCTTATTGTTTTTCCATCACCAGTTCTACCTTGGAAATCAGGTACATCTGAAAGTCCTCCTCTGTGTCCACATGTCTGTTTGGTTTCTCTGAGGCCTTTATGCTTTTCTGCATTTACTATGTTTGCTGTCCAGTTAAAACTTCTTGCCCAGATTTCTGGCTGCAGTTATTGGACTGGAACTCAGAAGTAGAAAGTAAAATTTATAATAACATCTGACAATTTTTTTCTGAAGCTAATCAGATCTTTAAACTGTCATAAAAGCCCAACATAAAGAAGTTTTACATCTGTTCCTGTAGATGTTTATGTATCTGCTTTTGAGTTTCAGAAAATAAAGTTTTGGCTTGCCAGCACCATTTCAGCCCATGTATTCAGTGGCTCACGGGCATAAATCCATCAGCTGGGCATCTAATAATGCTTCTGTTTGCTTGGCTTTGATGCTTCAGTATCATGGGAATGATTTACCTCCACAATGGCTGACACAGTTTGATCCATCAGCCGAATTCTTATTATCATAGTATTTTAAAGTTGGGCAACTTTAATTATGTTTTTTGCTCGTTTTTCTTGGGGAAAACAAATTCTGGGATGTTACAGTGCCTTGCGAAAGTATTCATCCAGTTAGGTTCTTTTGGTTTATCACGTTTTATCACAAAAGGCCATAAAGTGCAGAAAAACTTTTTTACTACAATGTGCCAAAATGTGAAACATTTCACTTGACATTAAATAATTTTGCAAGGTACTCTTTGTGTTGGAGAAGTCCATTTGGGGTGAGGGTTAGTGAGATGGGACAAGGGTGCCATCTCTTGTCCCATCAATACAGTGTGTATTGATGTTTCACTCAACAATGAATTGAAATAACTCTTTTGACAGTTTGGTCTGGTTCACTGCTTACATGACTCCCTAATGGGCGATGAGACAATAGCAAACAGGGAAAATCAAAATCTTACCCACCACCTACACGTTGAGGTTTTGGAAAGCTGTATTCTGGTAAATGGTTACTCTTCAGATGTTTCTTTGTGCCTCTTTTTACTTCATCACCTGTAATGTTTCTGATCATTAGAATCACCAGTCACATTTAATCATTCCAATACTCATAAAAGATTACCCGAAGATTTTCTTTTGGGGGGGGAAGCAATGATAAGGAGTTTGGCGAGAATCATCAGTGTTTGATCATGTCTGCGTGCCGCACATGAATTAGACAGAAACAACTTGAACCATTCCCTCATTTCGTTCTCACTGTGTTAGCAAAGCTATCTGCATCTGATATGCGTCAGTGCCATCAATGCATTCTGAGCAGTTGTAGCTGTAGAAAGTGCAGCAAAGGTTGTAGGAGTTGGATGTTTGCTCCCTTGATCATTACGTCAGCCTGTTTATGGACAGAAAGCATGCGACTGTGATTGTGATCTGCACGTTTTTGTGCAACTTCAACTGACATGCCACCATTTTCATAGAGCTTGAAGCATTTAAGTCCACAAAATGCTCAGTGTTTGTATGTTTGTATGACGTGATCAGGTGAAGGCAAATTATTGTACACCAGTACCCCCTGGTGGTATAATGATGTGCCTTCAGCTGTAGTATTTTACAGGCTCAACCTGCAGTTATGGGTTAAGCCACATGTGACAGAATTTGATGTGAGATTATTACAGTGAGAACCAACATGTGCAGAAATGACTCAAAAGATACATCATTCAGTTGTGCTTGTGAAGCTGTGGCAGTTTGAGTAATTGCTGTATTTACTGCTCAGCTCCACAAACTCTAAAAGAGCCTTAATTCAAATTCTCGCAGGTCTGTATGTAAAGCCTGACTGATACTGCAGCCGAAACATGATCTGAACTCTCGGTTTATGAAATTTTGATTGAATGACTCAGGCAAAAAAATTGATAAATCATCCTGAAAATTTCACAAATGTCAGTCATGATGACATTGTTCAGTCAGGCTTATTATCAGACTCATTATGTGTATTATAGGAAGTCTTGTGCACAAAAGTAAAATAAAGAAATCATAATCAAAAACATTAAAAAAACAAACCCTTTTTGATTAATTTTTGAGTAATTTGTGTGTTTGACAATTGAAAGTAAACATTTATGTTTTGTGTCTGCATATCTTTGTAATTATGTGAAAAGAAAACCAGACTGCACACAGGGTTGATTTTTCCTCACTTAAATGATTTAATTCCACAAAAATTTGTGCCAAATGAATCAATGTGATTCCTCCAAGCAGTCTGTTTTTTTTTTGTTTTTTTAAGTTGCACAGCTTCTTGTTGTGTGTAGCAACAAGGAGTAAGCAGTTAGTTCAGTGCTTCTCACACGTCATCTCTGTGCTTTCCTTGCCCCGTCATAGTTTGGAGACTCTCAGCAGCTGCGTCTCGTGCGAATTTTGCGCAGCACCGTAATGGTGCGAGTGGGTGGAGGCTGGATGGCTCTGGATGAGTTCCTTGTGAAGAACGACCCCTGTCGAGGTGAGCTCAGAGAGGAAGCATAAAACAAACATTATGGAAGTGAAATAAGAGTGAAATTCAGAGTAATAGAAGAACAGTTATCAGACATTATTTTCACAGATTTTAAATAAATTTTGAAAGACACACCAGATACACTCAGGTTGATATGAGATATTTTATTTTTTCTGTTTTTAGTACTTAGTTGTTTGGAAAGGAAATTCTGAATTCCAGTACTTGTAAAAGTCACGACATAGATTGGAGTTTTGTGGTTGATCTTTTGGTAAAGCATTGACATACCTTTCTCTTTGAGGCTTGTAATAAACTGCATTTGAAATATATTTTAGCTGTAGTTCTATGAGATTCAACATTCACTTTACTATCATTCAGGACTACCTCAAAGACACAATGCACAATGAAATTAAATTACATAAGCTCCCATAAAAACACAAAAAACATCATTACAGCTTAAAAAAGCTGGAAATATAATAAATAAATAGATATAAATCCAGTAGTAAATATTAAAGTGGTCATTAATTATACATTGTAGGTAGTGAAGGACTTCTGACTGTGTGGGATATCAGCTATTTTTAAACCATGTTTTTCTGACTAAATGAATAGGTGTTATGGTTTTGCATTAGCAATTTCCACCGTTAGCTGTAGACAGTGGTCTCAATCTATTCCCCAGAGAATGTAAATCCTTAATCTAAAGGGTACTTCGGAGAACAGCTAAAAGGTTGTTTCAAGAACAACTGAATGTTTTCTTATGATTCATTATGGTGCATTTACTGACTGAAATAAGTTTGATGATTGTTAAATTAAGAAACTGGTATATATAACCTGATCACTGGTAATTTTCTTTTTTTTTCTTTGCACAACCCTAAAAACTGAAAAGTAAAAATTAAAATGATAAAAAAAAGTTAAGAAATTACTTATTGATTTTGAAATTTTTTGTACATTTTGTCGCCATCGACAGCTAAAGTTTTAGTGCTCTTCATGTTTCTGCTTTTCTTTTTAATAACGTCAATCTGTGTCTGTCCTGCTTAACCCCGCTGCTGCCAAACATGGTATCTTTTCTTCTAGTTCATCACCACGGGAGCAAAATGTTGCGCTCGGAATCAAACTCTTCAATTACTCAGTCTCCTATAGGTTGGCAAATCTCACACTTTCTCACCTTGCTCCATGAACCCACTGGCGGTATGTGTGTCTGCACATCCGAGTGTGTGGTGCTTGTGTTGGTCCTGGTGTGTACCACTTGTGTAGCTTAGCAACATGTGAGAGGTCACTGTAAAATGAACGGCATTCTCAGAAAACGGCTACACCCCCAGTCAGCTGCCACTGGGATTTTTTTATGCATGCAGTTGTTTGTGTGACTCACATCACCTGCTGTTACTTTGTCCATGAACTTGGATTATTTAAAGACTTGAGAAGAACAAAGTCTTTCCATGTGTTTTTTTTTGTTCTCTCAGCATGCAATGTCAATTATCTTTTTCAGCCAAGAAGGGGGTCACAAAACAATGCTTATCTGACTAAGAACTCTAAATATACAGAGTTGTCTGACATCATGATTATAACTTTTTATACTTTAAACTGAAGCAGAATTCATTGCATTTTAAAACAATGTGACATTTGCTTTAAATTGCATGAAGGTGCGTTTTTGTGGCCAAACTGATTTCTTTGTGCAGTTTATGTTTCATTAGTTTTGTAAATTATTTAACTTTACAAATTTTAGTTGTAAAGGTTTTAGTTGTAAAGGTTTTAGTTGTAAAGGTTTTATTGTTGGAAACAGTAGCTAAGACTGGCTGAGAAAAAGAAAACAGGTACATCTCAGTAAATGACAACATTATTGAAATGCTTAACTTATTTGGTAACTCAGTGCAAAAAATTTAAACCTATATATTATGTAGGTTCATTATATTATATGAACTTTTGGTTTGTCATGTTAATTTAGATAATTTTGCAAAAATGTTATTTTATTATGACCATGCTATGGGCTGCTATACAACCATGCATAAGACTGCTGACTTTGCATTTTGTTGGGCAGACTGTCACTATATTTAGATTCACAAGTAACCTGAAGCTGGAGTCAGACCTTCAAAAGCCATCACACACAAATGTATTCAGGATTGATCACATTCGACCACATTTCCTGTGTTAAGCCACTTCTTTGCAAGTGACAGTATAAGAAGAACCTCTTTTATGCAAATGATAAAAAAATTGGCTTGTGTTCTAAAATCCTCTTTTCAGATAAAGTTGCATGTTGCATTTCATTTAGAAAATCAAGGTCCCTGAGTTTTATGAGGCTTAGACTCCAATGTTCTCACATTCTGTAATAAATTGGGGATCCTTGTCATCTGCTGTCGGTGGTTCACTGTGTTTTATCAAGCAAAACTACAGGCTGATTGCTTCTATGCAATACTGCATTGATGCAGTAATTCTTGCAAAACCAAGCATTGTCTGTACTAAAGAGCACGTCGACATGCTTTTCAGTTGGTTTTCATCACCTGTAAGTTTTAGTCATCAAAGGTCACTAAAAATAATGCTTATCTATATCACTCTGTCTGCAGTTTGCACAATCTGAGTCTTAATATTTTTGACTGAGTTACTAAAATATGTTACCTTTTATCTGCTGTTGTATTGTAATGAGGTATACCTGTATTTCTCTACTGTTGCAGCAGTATTTTCCTTTCTTTTACTCATTCTGGTTGAGATGTGTTGTTGCATGAGCCTTGCTTTCATGATAAAAGACACCTCATTATCTTAACACTTTATTTCATAAGTCAAGGATCTCTAAAAATGTGTTTGATGTGTATGTGGTTATTTGTTTTAGTTAAGCAGATTACCTCATTTATTTAGATTTCCCTTTGCAGGTAATCTTTCATAAAAATTATGTTGAGAAGGCTATACATTTTACGAAATTCGAATCTAATCTGAAACATAATTGTAAAAAATAAAGTGTTATCATCATCATCATCATCATCATCATTTTCATTACCACTGTCATCACCCTGAACACATCAAAAGCATGGGGTTGCAATCTCTATTGGCTGATTTATCCTTTATGTCAAATTCTGGAATGCATTTTTCAGCTAAAGGCCGAACCAACATGGAGCTCCGCGAGAAATTCATCCTCCCTGAGGGAGCAACACAAGTAATGGCGAGCTTCCGCTACAGAGGCCGGAAGTCTCGACCATCGTCCAGAGGAGCCTCTCCCAACAGATCCACCTCAAGTCAGAGCTGCCCAGTTCCAACAAATCCAGCTGCTACCAGCACTCCTAAGGTGAGAGGGCAAACCTGCTTGGCAGACCTGTTCTCATTTTGCTCCCCAAAGCACTGCAGAGTTTAATTTTCATCTCATTTAGTTACTTGACTTTGATTTTTCTGCCACATATATTACATGACTCCTCCACCTACTGTTTCTTGTAGTTTTTTTGATTTGTGAATCCATATGTTTTGTTTCTTAATTTGCCATCGTTCCCTAGACTCAACACATTACCCGCAATTATGATAAGCCATGGCTTACAAACAGCAAACCCTCCACTCCTCTTAAATCATCAGACTCCTTTGAGAGCCAAGGTTCATCCTCAGAGGTATTGTGGAAACCAGCATGTGATGCAAAATGCTTCAAGCTTGTTACCCAACTGACAGCCACCGTATTTCAAACAAATATGAAATACACTAAATTAATATTAAGGTGTTAACCTTGCATGTGTGTTGTTTTTCTAACAAAGAGACTTTGAATAAAAGACAATAAAAAAATGATTTCAGTTGGGTTGGGATATTTTGAAGTTTTCAAAATTCTGCTCAAAATCTAATGTGTTCCTGATACCTGACTGCTTTACTTTGATACACATTTAACAGTTTCTAACAGTTTGTTGAGTTATTAACCCTTTCATACTAACACCTACTCACAGGGGCTTGGCTGATGTTACAAGAGGGTCTTAAAAGGGATTTAATCAAGATTAACTCTTAACTGAGTGACATCTGTTGTGTTTCTTTTTGGAAAGTTTGTTGTGTATTTCAACTGGAAATTACTGAGTGACAAGAAAACTTTTTTCTGTTTCTTTGTTTGTATTGCAGGGCACAGCAGTTCAAAGCAGCAAACTGCGTCTTCCAGGCTATTTATCTGGCAAAGGATTTCAATCAGGTGAAGAGGGAACCTTAATCAACAATGCTGTACTGAAAGCCCGAGCACAGACAATTGGAGGTAAGTTAATTGCTGGATATGTCTCAATTTCTGCTGGAAGGACAAACAAAAATGGATGCTTTTTTTTTTTTTTTTATAAAATTAATAGGAACTAAAATTTGGAGCAGGTTTGCTGAGGCTTTCAGAAAAATTAATTGTTTAATTTTATTCATGTATTTATTTTTAATAATACTTACTTACATAACGGTTTTATGCTTCCAGAACCAAGAAAAAACTCCAGCCGACCAGGAAGTAAAGCCGGCAGCAGAGGCAGCAGTCGCAGAGGGAGCGACGCCTCTGACTTTGACATCTCAGACATCCAGTCTGTGTGTTCAGACATGTCGGAGACAGTTGGCGATTCCACGCGAGGAACTCCACGCTCTGCGTCCCGCCAGCATGGAGGAAAACCATCCAAGATCCCTACTCCTCAAAGGAGAACCACTTCCAGAAGCAAACTGGCCAAGGGTTCCAAGCGATAGTCAGTGGCCTTTAAAACAATGACCCTGGAGCTAGTTGCACCCTAAAACATATACTGGACACTGTCGATGTCTACCTTAAGAGACTGCAAATTTGTTGAGTGTTATTTAATTTGTTGGGAAGATGTAAAATATTCTGTTAAGAGGCAATATGGTTTAATATTGTGTGCGAATGGATTGTTGATGGCCCTGTGTGTGTTGGGTTTTTAATGTATTTTATTTTTTTCTGAAAAATGTCAAATTGTTTTTTATTGTATTTAATTTTATTTATGCAAATCCTGTAGAGGTTTGACAAACACTAAAAAAATCTGGGAATAACCATGCTAAATGGTAAAATTACCTTTTCTTCACTCTAATGAAGGGCAGAAAGCAGGAGAACGTTTTAAAAGTAACTGAATGTACTGTAACTTATGCCTGCTGATGTTTTGGAGTAGTTGGTACAATATCGTACCGCTTGAGGCACTGCAAATATCTATTTAAGTGCTTTATCATACTGCCACCTTGCATTTAAAAGGGCAATGCAATATAATACACTAAACTCTAGTTAAGCACTCCAGAAACCTTTGAAAACTCCTACATGGGAGAAGTAGCAGAAGCCTTGTAATCACACTTTTTGTTTGTTTGCCACAACAGCTCCTACTTTGTTTCTTCCACTTCGCAGCGATGTATGACCTTGATGAAGTGCCACTCCATGTAGCCATTCTATGTGCATTCATGTCTATGTATGGTTCATTTCGATAGAGCTGAAATTGTTATTGTAATGTTACTTTGTAATAAATCTGCTTGCAAAAAGCCACCAGAAACTGTTAATCACCCTGTAATCGTCTCTGCTTCTCTCGCTTTTTGATATTAGAGTGGCAAGCAAAAGTATTCCCACCAATTTGACTTGTTCACATTTTGTTGAGTTTCAATGATGACACTCTATGCACTGTATTGAAATCTTTTCTGATACACCAACAAAGTTGTAAAGAAAGACATTAACAGTTTTTTTTTTTTTTTTATGTACAAATAGAAATCCAAAGTGTGTTGTGTTCATCCAATCCCCCGAAAACTTTCTAGGACACATCTTTAATTACAGCTGCGTATTCTTTGAGGCATGTCTTCATTAGTCTCACTCAACTGTATGCTGAAATTGGTGTGTTTTTCTTAGCGAAATGGCCTTGCTACAAATTCTAAACTGGAAATAGGTGTGGGCTTTCCCCCCCAACCCTATATTCACGGAAACTGTCTGATGTGTGCCTCATTTTTGGTTATACTTCTGTTAAAAACAGATTCACAATGATTTACTTCTTTATTTTGGTGTATCACATGAAACCTCAATAAAACATTGTGGTTTGAGGATGTCATGTGGCAAGATGTAGAAAGGTTCAACTGGCCATGAATACGATACAGGGCACCGAGTCTGTGCTGTTTAGCTGTTATCTTTTGTAAATAGTGTTTCACTGATCTTCTGTGTGGTGATTCAGTCAGGTTGGAATGTTTGTAGAACACCTCGTGTTTAACTGTGAAATACTATGCCTTCCTCTCAGCTAAAAAGTGTAGATGATGAAACACTTATCTTTAAAAAATGTTTTAAAATCTACTTTGAAATAGGACATACTTAAGATTTTGTTGGAATCAAATTTCTAAGATCTTCAAAAGCACACTTCATTCCGATGTACAAAACCACTTATGAACATTTTCTTGAAGGCCTAATTGTCTTGCATTTTTAACACTTTAGGTGTTGTACCTTTTAAATGTCCCAGCTTGCTGTATCTGCCTTTTGCTCCATATGTTAAATCAGTGTGGCAGACTGAGGTCTGTTAATATGACTAGTGTCTCACTGGCCTATGAGGAGAGACAGATTCCCTTAGGGACCACAGGTGGAGTGGAGCTCAGGAGACAGGCTCCTCTGGGCTCCTGAACCTCTCTGTGTGAATGGCCCTCCTGTTCAGCACAAACCCAGGCCCTCAGGCTGCACTTTAAACTAGGATATATCATCACTGCAGGACCTGCATACGTTCTGTCAGCAGGACCCTTGAAAACTTCAAGAACATGTGAGTAATTAACAGTTTTTTCCTCTCTATTTAGAAACACATTGTGAATGGTTGGGACAAATTATGCTAAGAGGACCTCTTAGCATATGTATGTAAAGATGAAATTACATTTCATCTTTACATATGTGGTTTGTCATATGTAAAGATGAAATGTAATTTGTTTGATTTACAAACAAATTACCCATTAACTGTATTTTCTGTCCTTTTTGTCAGGTGTAAAACTGAATGCAATTTAACCTTAAGCCATTGATATTTGAATTACTCACCTGAAATTCAGAAGAAAATGCCTCGACTGGTTAGGATGCTTTATTTGCTAACAAGTTCACATAAAATATGGTTTTAAGTTAGTTTTATTTTTCTCTATTTTCTACTTTAGTCTTTCCTTGTTGCTTATGAGATATATTTATACATTGGATTTTGAATATAAGGTTACTATTTAATCATGCAATGCACCGATTAGTCTGATTTGATCTTATTTTGTTTAAATAACTTAACCCTCTCAGGCTCAAATTAAGTTGTAGTTGCAGGAAAAATCTGATATTTGGAGAAAATGATCATATGGGGTAGTAATATACAATTCAGACTTTTCTTGAGAGAGACATTTAAACAGCATTTCAACAGCATTTAGCTGTTGCAAATCTGCAACATCTGCCTGGAGAGGTTATTAAACTGAACTTTTGTATCACAGGTACTCTTAAACTCCAGTCTTTAAACTTCAAAAATGCCAGTCTTCAGGGATATGCTGATGTTTGTGGCAATCGTTTCCATCTCGGCATCAGTCCATTGTCAAAATTTGCCAAGTAAGTTTAAATCTTGCGATATCTGCATTAATGCAGCATGTTTAAATAAAATCGACATCACTCTGCATGCAAAAACAGTATGTTGGAAGAGCAGGATTATGCCATTCTATAATCTCACATTTTAAAGAGATAGCTGAATCAAAACAGGCAATCTGGTAAAATTAGAGAAAAACATTTGTGAAAATTTTTTTTATAAAATTTTTTTCACCATGGTTGCTGTATTTCCATAGTGTGACCAGCAGGTGTCAGTGTGTGTCAGTTCATCATGGCTCAGTCAGTATTTCCAGTAGAGTCAGTGTAGCTGTTATGAGGTCATCCTGAGGTTAATGTGTGTACATAAAGCTTCAATGTGCTGCCGCTGGGGCTCAATGCCACTGTAAATTAACCAGCTGGCACAATGCTTCTTTGACTGAATTAACTGCCAATAAAAATGTACAGTATGGTTATGAGGGAAAAAAAGGACATTTCCTCTGCTTAAGTCTATTAAGTCTAAATATCTGAAATCAGATCCTCGTCCAGCTTTCATTCAGAATTTCTTGCCTTAACAGACACACTAGAGCCACACTGAGCTAATACAAACTCAAACACAAATCACCATGTGTTGAAAGTTCAGGAGCCAATACACCTTTAGGAAAAATAAACATG
Source organism: Brachyrhaphis terrabensis (assembly GCA_903067065.1). Taxonomy (NCBI): domain Eukaryota; kingdom Metazoa; phylum Chordata; class Actinopteri; order Cyprinodontiformes; family Poeciliidae; genus Brachyrhaphis; species Brachyrhaphis terrabensis. Next base: position 21,581 of record CAEGAG010279934.1, read on the forward strand.
CTGCTCAAGCATAATGGCTTTGATGGATTACGTCATTATTCACAACACTGAGTAATGCAGCTACTTAACAGAAATCAGTGATATCAGCCCTGACGTATGATTCAGAAGCAGTCCAGCTACTCTAATTGTTAAACTGAAGTTTCGTCAAACTATGACTAAATGTTTGTGCTGTGAGGTTTTGATCTGCTGGAGGGGTTCCATGTTCCTGAGTCAAAAGGAGTGAAGAGAGTCAATGGGTCTGAAGCTGAGGCAGTGGCCTACCGCATCAACCCCTCCATTCATTTACAGAAGACATTGAGGTATTGTTCTTCACTAGATAATCCAATAGTATTACATGGAAAGACAATTATGCATTCAGCTGACTTGGTTTCGCTTACCTGTCCATGCTTACATGTGCAAGTATTCCATAAAAGATAATTATATTTGCATGTGTTTAAAGCCTGTTAAATGTATTTTCTGTCCTATTTAAAAAGAAAAAACCCCCATAAATTTCAGAAACATATCTTCTGTTACTGTAAGCAACATGTTGTGAGTAATATTCACTGCTGCACCATCTGTTGTCCTCTTCTGATAGAAATACTGTATTTCAACGTCTCTTTGGGTAAGGTCTTCTCTCCAAAGTTTATATTCCAGCAGGACAATGTCCTGGAACATACAGCAAACGCTACAGTAAAATGCTTTAGATCATGGGTGTCCCACTCCAGTCCTCAACGGCCGGTTTCCTGCCAGATTTAGATGTGTTTCTGCTCCAACACAGCTGATTCAAATGGTCCAACTCGTTCCTCAGCATGTCAAAGTTCTGCACAGGCCCGCTGATGAATCGTTGTTTGATTCAGGTGTGTTGAATAAGGCAAAGACCTAAAACATTCACAATGCCGACCCTTGAGGAATGAGTTTGGACACTTCTTCTTTAGATCAAAGCAGTAGCATATGTTGTAAAGCATTTTGTGGATTGTGATAAAGTTACACAGAAAACTTAACAGATAATAAAAATTAGCAACTGGTGAGATTTACCTCCAAATAAAGTGCTCAAATTGGTGCTGTGGCAATATTGTGAGGTTAACAGGATTGTAAATTATCTTAATTCTCATCTTGATTGTCATAACTTGATGTTAACCATTTCACAGAAAACATGGGTATTGCAGATGTTTCAAAAATCCAAGTTTGATTGTGTCCATTTTAGTCTCAATTGCATTTAGTTTATGAAACTCATCTGTTTCACCAAAAGCTCTTCAGTGTTTTATAGGGTTTTTTTGTTTTCTTTTTATTATTCAGCTCTTTGAATCTTAATCTCTGTCTTTTTGCACAGTGATGTGTATCCAGATGGACTTCCCACTGAATACTCCATTATCGCAACATTTAAAGTGACCAATGACACTGCTCAGACCTCCTGGAACCTTTGGCAAGTCAGTGACCCAAAAGGACGAGAACAAGTCGGCCTGCGTTTCCAGCCTGATCGACGGTCGTTGGACTTTTTTTACATTGGTCCACAGGGGACACAGATGGTGAGGACTTTCCAAGGTTTGCAAAAATTGTTTAACAGAGAGTGGCACAAGTTGGCTCTGAGCGTAAAGGGCAGCCGAGTAAGGTTGCTGATTGACTGCAAAGAGATCAGAGTGGAGAGCATTGATGAGCCGAGGCCAGTCATCCGACAAGGCTACACATCCATTGTGAAACGAGCTGCAAAAGACCGCTCCGCTTCTGTATGTTGTAATCTTGAATCTTAGTAACAATAAAATTTGTCGAAGTTTTAATAAAATAATTCATTTTCTGTTGCGTCATCTAGGTGGACCTCCAGCAGATGGAAGTGTCATGTGATGCAGAGCAGGCTTATTCAGAGAGCTGCTGTGAGCTCTCCAGTGTGGTAAGTCGTCTGCAGTGCTAAAGAGTTGTTTCCATACACTCATCATGGGCATAAATGTCACATCAGTGTTGGGTTATTAATGATACATTTTAGCCATTTTTCCCCAGAGTGGAATGACCATCCAACAAACAACTTCTATAATCTGAGAAAACTAGAAACAGGCGCATAAATTTGAATTTATTGTTAGGGTAATTTTTCTATGAAACACTTATGAGTAAAATCAGACCCACTTTTACAAGTATTAAGAGGAATGTCTCTTCTAAAGATGCAGCCTTTTCCTTTCAGAAATGGTAGAGTTTATTTGATCTTGTTTATTTACTGGTATGAATCTGCCTACTGACTTCCATATTTTAAAAGGGTTGAGTTTGGAAACTATCCCTTAAACTTTTCCAGTCAAATGCCATTTTTAACGTGTTTCTGGGACATCTTTACTGCTAGAACACCCAGTTTGTTCTATGCTTCAGTTGTCTTGCTTTTGATTCAGGATAAAGTTGAAGAATTTAGAAGTAGTGTTCCTTCTTTATTCTTACATATATATATATATATATATATATGTATGTATGTATGTACAATTTTGATCCAATGCAAATGAAGAAAAATTTTAACTTGAACATCCAATTTCAGTTTGAAAAAAAAGTCACTTAAGAAATGTGGTGTATGAAAATCATCCCTACCTAGCCTACCTTCATGTGATTAAGAACAACTTTAATGTGATACATATGCTCATGACAAACTCATGTTCATCATGAGCATAAGTAAACTCTGCCTTTTCAGCCTCAAACATTGATGCACTTCAGTTATTATGCAAAAGCATTAAGCTTGAAACCTACGCTGGTGTCTGTCTGCCCAGTGCGGGGGATATGCAGAGATCGGCCTCACAGCTGGAAGAGCAACTTGTAAATGCATCCATGGACAACCAGGACTTCAGGGCTCTCCAGGGCCAAAGGTGATTGCACCTGCATGGAAAACTTGTTGTACATGACTTGAAACTATTCAGACGTGTATGCCTCCTGATCCATAGGGTCACAGAGGGCTTCCAGGAAAACCCGGAGACCAAGGAAGACTGGGCAACTGGGTAAATAAATGCAAGATGTTAAACTGTCATGCAAGCATCGAGGCTTGCATCACACAGTATGATTCATGTTCTCAGCATGAGTACAATTGAGTTGTTCTCGCTGCACCCTGAGGAGTTGAGCTGACTCTAAAATGACAGTGTAAGACTTTGGAAAATAAAAGTAAGAAACTCGACTGAGACACCAATGAATGGAAACAGATCTCGAAACGAAGGCTCTTAGTGATTGTAAACACAAGGGCTCCGAGTGTAGTGTTGAGGCGATTCTTTTAAGGAGTCTGAGATAAACACAAATAAACACATAATGACAGAGAATTTTTTTTTGCAGTTCCGAAATAGCAATTTCAGTATTAAAGTGTTAACCCTGTCAGTTTTCAAAGAAGGATTTCTCTCAAACTGGCTTAAGATAAGAGGATTTCTAATGGTTTTGATTTTGGGAAGAAATCTAGCCAGATGTTGTAATTAGTCCCACACGCAGAAAAAAAACTGTTAGGCAATGACAGTTTTTTTGGAGGGTACAGTCATTACTGTACCCTCCAATGATCTGGTAATGAGCGCAGGTCAGCTGTTCAACCAAACTGCTTTCTTATGGTAATATTTGCGTGAATAATCACACAGCTTTATCTCAGGAAGACCTTTTTGGGGGGAAAAACATGGAAGGTATTATTACAGAAGAAAATCCCCCACTAAAAGAGCCAGTTGCACATTCAAGAGCGAACCACAGACGCTGTTATTTCCACTTTGAATTTATGTCTTGTTAATCTCTTTGATGCTTTGCAGTAAAACCCAGAGAGTTTTAATAACCCTCAAGAGCATATGTGTTTAAGACGGAGAATTTTCTCAATTTTTTTTAAACGTGATGGTTTGGCATTCATCTTGTCCGTGGACTCAAACAAAACTCGTTCTGGTGCCTGAAGAAACACACGTAGGTGGACATACACCCAGAGCACATTTCCAGAGCTCTACATGCTACATGTTCATGTCTTCAGTTGTTGCAATAGCTCATCTGGGAGGAAACATCTGTCTCCAGTAACTGGTTAGAGTTTTGACCTCCTGCCAGCTTGTGAATCACAAAGCCACAACTTATGTGCTTTCTAAACGGCATCCAAGGAGGGCATGTACTGGCACAGGTACATGGATTTGCCCATCTCAGGTGGTGGGTGGTCCTTCAGTCGGACAAGCTGTCTTGCCCACATAAATGCAATAAATGTCACAAAATCTCTGAGGTTAACCTCTGTCCAGCTGTCTCCGCTGAATGCACACAGTTAGGTGAAATGGTCAAATAAACTGACAACACAAAGGTGTCCAGGTCTTGTTTCAACAGTTTGTTGTCTCAGTTTAACGCAGGCAAAGCAATAGAAAGCGCTTTTCCATCTACAACTCAGGAAGTCACCATCTGTGCAAACAATTACTGTTGTATTTATGACTAATGTTTCCTGAATCTGTCTTTTCTATTTTTTCCGCTAATATGATAAATACAACCCTTACACAGTTAGGACCCCTAAAATCCCATGAAACAAAAAGAAACAACACAATAACAGGTGGATTTTAGTAAATTGCACACAGCATGATACATTAGTTAATTTTCATTGATTTAGAACATCATTGCTTACAGGTAAAAAAAAAAAAAACACACACATCCTGTAGCTCTTGTGAGGTACTAAGGAAACCCACATTGCTTTAATAGTTGTTTCCTGTTTGTCTGCTTTGAGTTTGGTGTTTCTCATCTTCCTCTTAAACAATTCCCAGTTTCTTAATGAGGTTCAGATCAGGTGAGTTTATTGGTCATTAGTGCTCTTTCCTGTGTGGAAAGCTGCCAAGACCTGCTGAAGAATGAACATGTCTACAAAGCTTGTCAGCATGAAGTGCTCTAAAATGTTCTGGTAGTTGGCTGACTTTGGACCTGATAAAACAAAGTTGTCCTACACCAGCAGGTAAGATGGCACCCCAAATCAACATTGACAGTGGAAACTTCACACTAGACTTCAAGCATATTAATTTCTGTTCTCTCCACTCTTCCTAGACCCTTTCAAGTGCAAAGTTTAGTTTGATCTGAAAAGAGGACTTTGGACCACTGAGCAACAGTCCAGCTCTCTCTATCCTTAGTCAAACTCTTAATTCAAGAGAGTTGAACTAAAGTTGAACTAGAGTTCAACTCTCTAGTTCAAGAGAAGCAAATTTCTCTTTAATTTTTGAATGACTGTGGTTGCCCTTGTTGCTTGTGAACAATTTTCTTCCAATATTTTTCTGTCCTCTCAACTTTCTATTAATGTACTTGGATACAGCAATGACCTTGTTATACTTATCTCCGTTGTGGAGCATATCAGTGACCTTTCGCTGCACAACTCACAAGTCAGCAGTCTCACCATGATTGTAAAGGGCATAGCAGTCAGATTACTGTCAAAAGATATTTGCAAAATTTCCATAAAATTTTTTTTTTTCTATTTTTCTTATTAAATCTTGGTGTTTAATCACCTAAATTACTATGGATAAATAATTTAAATATATCACTCTGTGTAATAAATGTCTAATAAGTTTCAGTTTTCAGTCGAAATGAATAAACTTTTCTATAATATAATTTAAAATGTACCTCTATTTGGAAATTTCAAACCTGTCAAATTCAAAATAGTTCAAAGAAATCTTAAAAATGTTAAACTGTAAAAAATGTACTTTTAGCTTTCTTGTTTGTTTTACAAAATACATGCATTTTGGACTTACCTGCAAGTTTAGAAACTACTGAGAGTGGGTTCATATTACACAGGTTACAAAAGCTACAAACTGGGCTTACAGCTGAGGTTAGTGTGTTGCTTGAATGACTTGCTTATTTCTGTTTATTTCTTTGGTGATATCAGCAAGAAAATCACAAACCACATCCTACACTTGTTACAAGAACACAGCTTCACTATAAACAACAAATAAAACGTGCTGCAGTGCAAGAAGTCACGCTTGTAATTTCTTGTAGGGAATCCGTGGAAACACAGGGGACTACGGAAACATTGGTGAGACGGGACCGAAGGTGAGCTCCGTCTCTGTACCTGAGTGCTACACTATTTTGCTGTCTCATGCGTGAATTGAATTAATGAAGACTCATGTGCACATCCTCAGGGCGAGCAAGGAATCAAAGGAGAAAATGGGATGAGAGGACCCTGGGGACAAAGGGTAATTTATTGCTTCTATTCATCCTATCATTTATGATGAAACACTGCAAGTGTGCATGAATGAGATGCTGTGTTTGCAGGGAGAGAGAGGTCCGCAAGGGCTGAAAGGACTAAAAGGAGCTGCAGGCTTTAAGGTATGCTTATTGCTGCAGTTGCATGATTTCAAAGCTAACTTTTAATTGGATTTATTTGTAATTAAAGGGAATTCGTGGACTTCCTGGAGACATTGGAGAGGCTGGGAAACCAGGAGACGTGGTGACTTGTTCAGTTTCAGGAGTAAATCCTTTCAACACAATCATATAACTACTGTATTAATTACTCTTTTATCTCCTTTAAGGGTACTAAAGGGCTTCACGGATATCCAGGAATCCCAGGGTTTGAAGGAGTGAAGGTATTTGTGTGTCTTTCCAATTTAGATTATTTGCTTCTCATTTTAAATCATCAGAACTCATCACTCTGCATTTTCAGGGCCAAAAAGGGAATTCTGGGGTTACGGGGCGGCCCGGACCCAGAGGAAAGCAGGTGGGTTGTGGTGGGATTCCCTGTTCCATTATCCACATTGGGGCATGCTTAATGTTTTGTTTCTATGTTCACAATCCCCCATGTGACCACAGAGGGCTATTAAATCATCTCTGACGGGGTAAAACACTGGAATCAGACTGCAGTGGGATTTTGGCTGATGTGCCGTTTCCATAAACAGCATTAGTTCATGTGGCTGGATTTTGGCGCAGATGTAAAGGCCTGAACATGAGTGAATGAGTCATTGAAAGAAGAGCATAAGCCGCATTGATAAACCCTGTAAACGAAAGAGAACTTCCCCGTTCATTATGTCATCTTATGGATGTCGCGTTCAGAGTAAACTTCTAATCGTTCAGAGTAAATTTCTAATCGGTTTTGTTTCATATGCTGACTTGACAGGGTATTGTAGGGGATCCTGGAGAAAGAGGAGCTCCTGGAGAGAAGGGAAGGCCCGTGAGTATAAAAAAGATATAAAAAATTATCAAAGAAAACAAATATATGTTAAGTGGAATTAATGTTTTTTTTTTTTTACTTGCAAAATTCAGGGTATCCAAGGACCTGTAGGCAGAGCTGGGACTATTGGGTCAAAAGTAATGATAAAGCTGACACAAACACTGCATTACATAACACAATGGTTCTCACATTTTGTATCACAAGTGTGTCAATAAATATTAGGTTTTCTAAGTACCACCATCTTCCCTGATGTTTTTAAATGTCACAACAGGAAATGGACATTTTCTGTTTGGGGAAAAAAATGTATGTGCTTAATTGGACAAATGATGCAATTTAAATTTTCTTTCTTATACTGACAACTTTAAATTTTCCTCGTATAGAAAATGATGAGAAAGGTCCTTATAAGTTGGAATTCTGAGAGGTTAAAAAGTCTCTCAGCTCTTAACGCTATATTCAGTATGGTTGCCTTGCTTATAAAGCATTTATTTGCACGTCTGACAGTTTCTCTCATTAGGTCTTTTGTACATTCAACACTTCTCGACTTACTTTAGTAAACATAATACTGCAGAAATCAAAACGTGGTAAATATGTTTTCATACGTCTGTGTTGATGTTGCAGTTAGCCTGATCACTGAATCTATCAATTATCACATCCCACTGGATTTTATACGTGGAATTGTGACACAATTACAGTTAAGTTGGGTTTTGAGTCATTTTCATATGTAAGTTCTAAATTTAGAGGTTGATGGAACCCAAGTCATTTCAGCACCATCCTTGGTCCAGTTCTGAGGGCAAATTATCGACTACATTGATAGTTGGTTTACATCCAATGTTCATCTCTATTTTATAGAATGTGCCAGGAAAAAATGGCAAAAAAACCATGTTCTTATTCACTCTGTAGTGTGACATTGTGTTTCACAAAGTCACCTGCTAATCAGTCTCCTTGTTGACTCCTCCTTTTCCTACAAGCTTGCTGAAGTTGAGGTTTGAGACGAATCATAGAGAAAAACAGCAAGAAGATCCAGGCCAGATCATATGGCCTTAACTTGTCAGATTGAGCAGTAATAAATGTTTTTATTTGCAATCCACTCTTTGCATCATTTATTAAATTTTTGTGTGAATGTCCTGTACAGTTGTAAGTTGCCCTTGCATACTCCAAACATGCTCAGCATCGCTTAGTGACCTTCCACTGAGTCACATTTAATATACTTTGGTGTTGGGAAATCGAGCATATCTAATTATTAAAAGTAATTCTTGATTACATAAATTCTGAGTTGCCGATGGCTCTTCCTGTTGTAATCCTTAACTGAAGCATTATCATTTTAGTAATGCGGAATAAATCTAAAATCCAAAAAATGTACTAAATCTCTTTGCTTCTTAAACTCTGTTACAAGAATTATTTTATAGCACACATTTTTTTATTTAACTTTGCATTTTTCTTAGATTTATATTTTGCCTTATGCTACTTTGCTTTTAAATAGCTTGTTTACAGCAAGAATCAATGTGTTTGAACAAGACATCGTTTTGTTGGTACTTATTAATATTGCATTGCATTTAAATTATTTGTATTTACCATGTAAAAAATGTATACCAAGACATTTTTCTTTTCACCACCAATGGCAGCTAAAGAACCACCAGTCTGAGAACCAGGACACTAACATACATTTGAAATACTTAGTGTACTTTTTGGACATCTCTAGGGTATTATTGGGGATCCGGGTTTACCTGGCAGAGATGGTGATCCAGGAATAGAGGTATTAGCTTCTGTTTTATAAATTTCTCTTGCGTTTTTGGAGTGTCCTATCATTATCCTGTAAATGTCATCTTTTTTCTTGCAGGCATATCAAGGACCCCAGGGTCTCAGTGGAAAACCTGGGCGTAGCGGTGGAAAGGTCTGATCTTTTTTCGGTTCCGTAAATAAATGTGAAATGGAGTTGTTTTTGGCAGATTAATTTATAGCCATTTGTGTTTTTTTACAGGGAGAAAAGGGCACCCTGGGGCCAGCAGGAGAAATGGGTCCCCAAGGCCAAACTGTAAGTCACATTTTCAAGCCCTTCAGTCACTGCAGACAAGCATACAATACATTTTGTCTGTAAAGTAGTTTGCCATCTTAAAGGGAAGCGACAAAGAATAAAGCAGACTCTCCATTGGTTTATAAATGTCTTATTCTCAAGGGGCTGAGAGGTTACAAAGGTTCTGCAGGAAAGCCAGGAAGACCTGGATTTATTGGTCCACCTGGACCTACTGTAAGTGCTCTCAAAGAATTTTCTTGACTCTTTCAAACACCAGTTCATTTTCCTCAATCAATTAAAGCATGTCAACTCTTTACAGGGCCACGTGGGTGTACCTGGAAAACCAGGAATCAAGGTAAAACATCCTCTGACCATTAGTGAGAGAGCAAAATGTTTTTTGGTGGCTACTCAGGATTTATTTCCTGAGTCACAGAGTCACAAAGATTACATGTTTTGCAGATGTACTTTCTTTTCAAACCGATACTTTTTACTGGTTTTGAAAGAAATGTTGCACTTTTAGGAATTCAACTAAAAATCCACTGAGTTAATATACAGACTACTTAAAAGTGTCATCTAAATTTCTGCATGCAAATGGTAAATACATAACTGCTGTTGAGGTTTTGCTACCCTCGCTTGTAATGAGAGTGCATAATTACCAAAGTGCCCCTCTGGGCCAGTTCATGATATTTACAGACTAACTCAAGCCAATGAAGATGACAGATTTTCCAGAAAGCACAAGCAGCTATTTGAGTTTCCTTGGCATACTATGACAAAAGTAAACAAATCTAATCAGAACGAACTGACACTTGGAGCAGAGATTTACCTCTATATATACATATAGCATATAAATCAACAAAAAAATATATTTAGAGGTGTGCAAGTATGAGTTGATAAACATTAAAATTAATGGGAATGAACAGGTCTGTTCTTTAGGGATTGGAAAATATGCCAAATTTTACATATGAAGATTAGCACTTGTCAGTTAAAAAAATGAAGCTGATACACTCTGCAGAGAGAAAATGAAAGGAATTTTGTTGTTTGTGTTCAGTGTTACTCCTCCATGAACTTGCAGGTTTACAAAGTTGATGGTTTGACCTCAAATCTTGCACTTTGTCAGGTTGAGCCTCAGTCCCACACATACTGGCTTCAGTAAGGCACATCTGTGAAGTGCTTTTACTACATAAGTTGCAGGACAGAGCAGTCCTGCAGCTTACTCTAATCTGATCATTACATTTTATAATAATTTACAACAATTAGCTAAACTTGGGCCAAAAAAAGTGAAATAAAAAACAGAAAATATGTGAGCCCAAAGTTTTTCTGTTTTTATTCATAATTTATTTTCAAAATCTCCAACAGTTTCTCTGTTGGAGACCTAATCTACTGACTGTTACACTTTTTGGGTACTAATTTAATTAAAATCATCCATTAAAATTGTACCATTAGCTTTAAATCATAATAAGATAATGGATCAAATTTTAGCAGTAATATATGGTCTAAATTAGTATTGTAACTATCCAACTTAATTCACACACCAATGATTTATAGACACTATCCTGTAGAATAATGATTTATTTGTAGTTTGACTTGTTGATAATTAGAACAATAATATTTTTTTTCTTATCCTTGAAGTGTTTTTTTTTTTTTTTTTTTTTTTTTTTAATAATGTAACCCCTAGCCAACATAGCTAGCTGAAGGTGCTTTTAAGGTAATACTATGCATTTGGATTGTGACACTCATGAAATGAAGCCGGTCCCACCACATTCACAAAAAGTTTCCTAATTTAGGCATTTATACATAGTCAAAGAATCAACATTAGCATCCAGTGTCTCATTATTACCCATGTAGCTAACAGATGAATTCCCTCATTTCATCTGTGCTCAAACATGTAAACATTGCAAACCCTAACATTGCAAAAGTTGCAAGTTGCAAGTTTTTTTTTTAAAGATATTTTTAAAAAAGTACTTTTAAAAGTACTGTTAAAAAGTTGTGATAGCTGTTTATTCATTTTTGGAATATTTAATCTACAATCTATTAGCAAGCTCTTATATTTAATTTGTTTTGCACAGGGTGACACAGGAATCCAAGGAATTAAAGGAGTTAAAGGTGCAGAGGTAAGGCTTCATGTATTGAATATGTTCTTTATGCTTGACATTATTTCTCCTGCTTCTGTCTTTTCAATACTTAATTACTTGTTTTTACAGGGAGAAAAAGGAGTGAAAGGTCTAAATGGAAGGGTGAGCTTCAGTCTAAGCTACTGACAATAATTATAATAGAATGAACAATCTCTGAAATTGATCATCTTACCTCTGTATTGAAAGAACAGAACTCATCTAATATAAATAGATTATAGCCAGTCGTGCAGCCAGAGTACTGACCCTATGGAAATGATTTCATAAATTTCATCACTGACAATTTAAAATCATAAATTGTCAGTGATGAGTTCTGTCATTTAGCAGAAAACTCAAGCAGGTGTGTCATATTTAAATATGATACTCTTGCCTATATTTTGGTTGGGTCTTTCTTTCGATGGCACTCACAAAGTTAATAGTTGGAAAAATCCAACATGAATCCATCAAATAACATTCCTTACATATCTAGAGCATCTGCAGATGCGATAGGAGCAGAAACGCCCACTGCTACAACAAAATGAGTCTTGCAAATTTCTCAAACGTTATCTATCACATTTGGTTTCTGTTTTGAAATGTTCATGCAAATCTCCAAACTTGTAAAAAAAAAAAAAAAAAAAAAAAAAAAAAAGCTAAGCCTTAGGCTTTTATTATAAGATCAGGATTTTGTTTTTATTGTAAGCAGGTTTGTTTTATTTTGACAGTGATGGCTGCATTGCAGAGGCCTACATTCTGAGCTTACTTTTTTTTTTTTTTTGTACCTGATCTGCTGCTCTATCCTCTCCCTGTGCAATTAATGCTCTATAGGTTGGAGACAGAGGTGAGCCAGGTGCTCAGGGAGGCAGGGGGAAGCGTGGTCCTGCAGGCCTACCCGGTCGTTCAGGTCCTGTTGGAGGAAAAGGGATTCGAGGTGAAGGAGGACCTGATGGTTTTCAGGGACTCCCAGGACCGCCAGTAAGTAATGAAAGCACAAAATATAATTTCTTTAATACAACACTGTTATCTACTGCAAATAGGATGTATTTTCCACGATTTACCAAATTTGTGCAGCATGGCATGGAGTTGACCAGCTTGAGGTGATTTACTGTGTAGCTTCCATTAAAAGCAACCTTCAGCTCATCTGCAGTGCTGAGTCTATTGTCCTTCATAGTCTTCTTGACAATATATCACAGATTTTCTAGGTGGCTTAGGTCAGGTTAGTTTCCTGGTTAATAAAGCAGGAAACTATAATATGCACGAAGTTATAATATGTTTATTACACCCCCTATTATACCACTCATTGCTACTTTGGTGCAGTGTGGGCTGGCACCAAGTCCTAGTAGATGGTTACATTGATTTTGGACTTGAGAAAACACAGTGGAACAACACCAGCAAATGACATGGCTCCTTAAATCATCAACAATTGGAAACTTCATACTAGACCTGAGACAAGACTTGGATTTCGTACCTCCACTTTCTTATCCCAGATTCTGGGACATTGGATTGATAAATGAAATGAACCACTGACCGCAGCCTATTAATTTACTCAAAACTGTTTAATGGGCTTCTCTTCCAAATCTTCTCAGGACTGCAGTTATCTCTATGGGTAGAGTGCTTTTTTTCCCCACCAGAACTTTATTCTTTAACTCTTTTTTCCTTAATATGTTAGAATATAGTCTTCTGGCAATAGACTTTGTTCTTTGCAATGAACTTGTGTAACCTATTGGTTCCTGTCTAATGGTCAAATGTCAAATCAGCAGTCTTTCATTAACATTTTATTCAAGCTGATTTAGATTTTATTTTTAGCTGTGAAATGTAATCATCCCAGTTAACAGAAATAAATACAAGAAATAAATTACTTTTATTCTAATGTTTTTAGAGTCTAATGTACTTGTGTCTCCTCAGAGACACAAGTAATTGCTCCAAATTGACCTGTTCCGCAGCCAAGTGACCTACAGGGATGTCTGTAGTAATGATTTTTCACACAGGGTCCAATGCTTCCAGCTGAACATGTGATTGAGGTCTGTAAGAAAGTGGTCCTGGAGCAGATGTCCACCTTTGCCAACTCAGTAAAGAGGACGTGTGCTGCAGTTTGTCCTCTCTATGGGGACGTCCCCATGGGCGCCCCTGGTCCCCCTGGACAGAAAGGACCCCCAGGGCCTCCTGTAAGTTTTGCTGTTGTTGATGAAGCATCATGCTGAACTCCTGCAGACCTTTGGCATCAAAGCTTTGTCTTAGTGTTATACATGTATGCATCGCTCACTTTTGACTTTTGTTCTTCCAACTGAGCCACATGCAACCACATTGCAAGGGTCTGGACTGGACAGGGAATGCTAAAGTATTTGGCAGAAAAACTCGGAATGAAAACATTGCAATTTTCCACGTCTCCATGAAGACAAATAAGGAGTCGCAGACAAGACACTTGGTCTGTGTTGAGTGGTTCTTGGCTGTCTTTCAATTGGACAGCCTTCCTCACATTATAAAATGCAGAATCAATTCATGCTCCACAGCTCTTCACTGCAGGAATTTTAAAGCTGAAAAATATTTTTGAAGCTATGACTCCATTGAATTGTTCAATATTTATAATTATGCTCAGTAACCTTGATGTTTGGGTGCTCATTGGCAAAATGCACAGCACTTAAGCTTTTTAAACAAATATATTTAAACTTACTACAATTTTTTGTAGATTTTTTTTTGTGTGTGTGTCATATAGTGTAACTAGCAGCTTGTTTTGTGATGGTGTTGCCAGGGTGACCCTGGTACTGATGGTGTTATTGGGGAAATGGGCCTACCAGGATTCTATGGAGAAGGTGGTGAGCCAGGTCGACAAGGAGAATCAGGTATTAAAATCATGTTCTAGGAATGCAATTTGTTTATAGCAAAAACTATAAAACACTGTTTTCAACACAGTAAATCTCAGTTTCAGACAGAATGCTGGAAAAAATTATTTTTTAGCAGTGAGTAGAGGAAAACAAGCTTTAGATACACTATGAATGCACAATATTGTCACTATATCACATGGATAGGTATTTTAAAGATAAACACCTGTTGCTCACTTTATAAGGTGTGCCTGTTTTTTATAAGCAAAGACCATCTCAGCTAATTACCTGACAGCAACTCAGTTTAATGTGTCACACTTGGTGGAAACATTTGGGTTTATCCAAGTATTTCAGAAACTGATTTGTGGTAAATGGGATGTACTTGTATAGTACTTTATCTAGTCCAGAGGACCCCAAAGTACCTTACATTGCATTGCTTATTTATGCACACATTCAAACATTGATGGTGGTAAGCTACTACATTGCAGCCACAGCTGCCAAGAAGCGAGGCTGCCGTGCACAGGCGCTACCAGGTTCTCTCACAACAGTCAGCAGGCAAGGTGGGTAAAGTATCTTTCCCAAAGACAAGACTGACACAGACAGAGCAGAGGGGCTAATCTACAGGGACTGTCATGCACAACCCCTGATCAGAAAAAAAGAGCAAATATCCAGTAAACAGCAATTAATACCTTTTTGAGCTCAAATAATACCATGTCACAATTTGCACATTGGAGGTGTGTGCAGTGTTCTCCACTCAGAAGACCTATTAGATGAAGAGCTTAGTATTTAGCCAACATGTGTCTTTGTGTAAGGAGCCTTATCTTGACACTATGTTTAATGGGCTATTTGCTTCATGACAAGAGAGCCAAAGCAATCATGGTGTAGAATATCTACAATGTCAGTGTTGCCTCGAGAATTTCAATAAATTACTTGGGGCTCTAAGGCTAAATCACTGTTTCTCCTTTAAATATTTGAATCAACACTTGTATATGTGTGGGTCACCTATTATAAACAATTTTTGATGCTGCTGTCAGGCTTCTCTAGGCCCCTTACATAAGCTGACCATGAAACTCACCATGATGTGTATAAGGTGAACTACCACACCATCTCCACAGAAATATTCTTTATGAACTCAGGTCACATAAAGGTGTCAGGGACCCTGTGAAGACTGTTTGTTTAGTATGAAAATCTGTGAAAAGTAATTGAGCCAATGTCAGCTCCTCACCTTGCTCATAATATGAGACAAAAATGTGAATCTGGTTGAAACATGGACATTAAGATAATGCCTGCAGTTGTTTGGGATGTTGTTGTTTCAGTGTTTTTCAGGAGAGGTACAGAGAGAAAGTCATGATAAAAAAAAGTTTAATGAAAATCTACTACAAGCATTTGAAATGTGATTTAAATATGTACAGATGCTTCTCAGAGGTGAAGTTCCAGCTGCAGATAATACATTTCAAAGTATGTTTTCACAAGCATTTTAGGTTCTCATGCAAGCTGTTGAAATAACAAATTATTCCCAAACTGTTCCAAGACATGTATCTGACAGTTATCACTGAAACATACTTTCTTTGATTATCATGAATGATGCTGACACCCGTGTTTGCAGTTGGTCCTTGCAAAAAGATTAATACTTTTGGATGAATTGCAGGTGACAGAGGAGAGCATGGTGATAAAGGAGTCAAAGGTTATGGCATTCCTGGCTTCACCGGCGATCAGGGGCCAAAGGGTAATTTAATCTTTTAATGAGTCCTGGTTGATTATTTAGCTATAAAGAAGAGATATTAAATTATTTCCAGATTTGGGCTTGTTGTAATTTTCAGACTGTGTTTTACTGATCCTTGGCTTTAAGTTCCACGGAAACCATGTGGAGGTTTTTCTCAGAAGTGTTGTTACATCACAATGTGTTGTTTGCCAAAACAGAAAGAATATTTCTGTGGAAGTTTTCTTTTCCTGGAATCTGTAGAAAGAACATCTTTACTCAGCTAAACGAACATTTCTGCCCCAATCACAGGTCAGCGTGGACGTCCCGGCAGAGCCTTTAGTGGTCAGCCTGGAAAAGCAGGTGAAAGGGGACATGCAGGCCGGCCGGGGCTCAGGGGCCACCCAGGTCTCAGGGGCCCCCCAGGCGTCTGTGTGACCTCTGGATGTGCTGAGCAGAACTCACTCAGTGGGACACGCCAGCCAGCACCACAGAGGCTGAGAAATCGCTCCTAAAAGGAAAAGAGGCTAATTAGGAGGATAAACTTTTGTCAAAGTCTTCAGAACAAAGTGATTATTTTTTGTCTCTTGTTGGGTTGTTTAATACATTTAATGTAAATATTCTAAATAAACCTTTGCTGTAGTCTTGAAACAAATGTCTTCAGAGGAAACATTCGGAGGAACAAAATATGGTTGTTTGAAAAAAACAACTTTATTTGCACTTATTTTGGAGTTTTATATAAAATGATTTACTCACCTCTTACTAATCTTTAATCATCTAGGTTTTTTTATTTAAAAATAATGATAATTGAGTCAATGCCATGGTGTGTCATAAAAGGGGAAACACTAAATCCTGTTGGGAGATGTGAAAAATGTATACAAATATATTTGACTCTCGAGTGAATAAGTAATTATAAATAAGTTAACAGCTTATAGTGTTGTTTGACATATTTTCCGCACATATTTGACAGACCTTTGATAGTTTATTAAACAAAAAGGCCATTTTGTTGGAAGGTTAGGCTTTGCAGTAGCACTTCAGTGAAAGTGATAAAATGAACGAATTACATCATCAACCTTCTTGAATTTCCAGTTTAATTCAATTAAGTTAATCTGTTCATTTTTATTTTCAATTTACAGCAAATGTCATTACAGCAAATCAACTTCTTCAAGATCTCACTCAGCAGTAAACAGGCTCACTTTGAGCTAAAACATTGTGTCTCTTTTCTTTATGAAATATCTAAAACGTTTACCTCCAAATAGAAACATCAGGATGAGCTTCACTCTGGTTCATCATGTAAAATCAACTTTGTTAAGTTCTGGGTTTATTACTGTCTAATTAAGACTTGCCTTAACTTTTACAGAATGAGGAAGACAATAAAATGTCCATGATGTCTTCAGACATAATCTTTAGAATTAAAGCAGTAGTAATGTTTTTGTACCATGACCACAGATGGTGACAAAGCTTTTTGATAAAAAAAAAAACAAACAAACAAAAAACAAAACAATGCATGGTGGTTTTTCATTTGAGCTCCTTTGCCTTCTGCCAGTGCCCCTGATGCTAACTAGAAACAGCTAATCATAGTCAGGAGGAGAGTCTTAGCACTGTCAGTCATGCTCTGCCTTGCACTTTAATGTCATGACATACTGACAGTTTTAACAAATACATAAAAAACATGTTTTTAAAAAAATAAAAATTAGATACTGCAGCTTTCAGTCCCTTTTAGTCCGTTGGCATTGGCATGGCTGTAGAGTGGCTGAATTGGGTTCATCTAAACAGGTACTACAGTGGAACTTGCAAAACAAGATAAGACATCCACTGACTGGATTTCTCAGTGGATGTCCTTTTCAATGCTGTTTTAATTTTTCCATCATTATCAAAAATATATTTACTTATTAAAAAGACTTTCACAATGAGCTCTAGTCCCAAATGTGTTATTTGGGAGCTATATTAAATGCAGATAGTTATCCTCCTATCCTTTTGTTGCTGCTGCATCATGTGCCTTCCTTGCAGCCCTCGTTTATTCAACCAAAGTATCCACCTCTGTCATGGAAACTATGACTAATTCATAATCCTGAATTTGCTTTCTGGGCTCAGCAACTTGCTTCAGACCTGCTCACAATTTATTTCTGTGGCGAACTAGAAGAGCTCATATTGAACATGACTTGATTCATAGAAGTTGAATAAAATGTCCGTGTACAGTTGAGCCTCAAAGTAACAGTGCTAAATCAAAAGTTATTAGAGGTTTTATGTGATCCACCAGACAGTTATTTCAACATTTAAGAGTGATTGCCAGACCTTGTTCATTTAAGCTTGTGCAAGTAGCAAGCCAGTAGATTTTGGTTTTGTTGACGTGAACGTGAGAGCGTTTTGAGGCTGTTACTGTAACTGCAACTGTAGATTTGTCTATTTATATTAACACAAGCTGGACCGCATCAACCAAGTACACATACAGGCAAAGCATGATTATACCAAGTAGATGCATAACAATCTTTCACTGATTTAATTTACAATTAAACATAATGTATTATGCACAAGTTATATGTATGTTTTAACCATTTGTTTAATTTCAATTTTTTAAATATCTATGCTAGTTAAGTTGTTTTTCAAAAAGATCACACACATGATAATAAAGTCAAGTTTGCAAAGTTCAGTTTTAGCTGAAACATTTGATCTGCTGATGATCATGAGGAAAGTAAATGGAAAAACAAGAATTGGAGTTAAATTACTTTTACATGATTCTGTTTAAAGGTCTTGATGAAGGTATTTTGAGGCTTAGAGGCAATGCCAATCTGCGGATTATCATTGCTTCAAGGGAGCTCATTCTTAGTGCATACAGGTTCAAATTTTGGGGCCATCAGTTGTAAGAACTTCAGCTGATTTAATTTAAAATTCTATGTGCTGATCATCAGAGGGTGACACTCTTCCAATCTCTAAAATATCACTGCATTGCCTTCTGAGTCCAAAACAGTTAGGTAAGGTATTGTGACTTGCAAAAGTCCTTATTTATGAAATAATGCATTATTGTGTTGCTTTATGCAACACTGTTAAAGTTCCAAGTGCTTAATATAAAGAAACTGAAGCTTTAATAAATCAAATCAAAACCTCTTCCATCTTTAATACAAAGGAATCTTGTACAGTTTAACCAATAAGCATACAGATATGTTACAAGGAAATATATATAAAAAATAATGTATTAACTTGATTGCAAGTCAGCATACCCTAAGCGAAAACTATTGAAGCACATTTTGATAGGATTTTAGTTTAGCATTCAGTCTTCTCCAGTACAGTATGTGTCCTCTCTATATTCTTCAAATTGTTTAACCTTTGTGGACATTTCTTGTGCAGAGCCAGGGTGAAAACTCTGCCACAATTCAAACAAGAGTCATCTTTTTATTACAAAATGTGAAACCGCATCTGCACAATACTCATGTCTGTTGAGGCATGTCCTTTAGTGAGGAAAATTATATCTAGTCCAGTGATTCAAAGGTATGAACCAGTCAGAAGTCAGACTTCCATCCTTAGTCTATTCTGTGTCAAACTACCAAAAACAGACTATGAACAAACAGCAGCAGACCTACACAAAGTACACATCCAAAAGTCTTCAGCAACAGGAAAAACAGAAGGATGTTACTCCTAAGCAGTATTATATCAGTTCTGTCTTCCCACCATGAAATATTGTGGTGGCAATGTCATGCTGGAGGAAGGATATTTGGCAACAAGCATTGATCCTCACTCATGGAAAGGCAGATGGAGGGGAAACCCCTGAAGTAGGAATGTTATGGTCAGCAAATCTGCAGTTCCTGTTTTTGCTCCAGATGTTTGTTTGGTGATTATGCCCCTGGCATAGGTTGTCACTGGCAAATAATTGATTTTGAGATATAGGGATTTAACCAAGAGGTTTCCATCTAAAAGAATGTAAGCTGAATGTATTTTTGTTTCAACTTATAATACATGGTTTCTTTGCAAAAATATTATATTATTTATATTGTATTATTATAAGACACAATAGTATATCAATGTAGTTTGAGGAGCACAAATCATTCAGCAATCTTTGCAATTAAAACCCACCAGCTGTCTTGTTTTTTTTTTATTTATTTATTTATTTTTTTTACTGACATCCATGATCTCATTATCATATAAAAGTTCTTTAAATTTGACATACTACTTTTGGAGTTTTTGTTAACATACAAGGTAAAATGAAAACTCTTATATGCTGCAGAAGTCTCCATGCTTCAGGAGATCTGATTTCGGTAGAGACAGATGCCAGAGCAACAAGGAATAGTTATATCACACATGTTCATATGTTAGAAGGGCCTAGTTGAAGTTCAGACCTAATTCCAATGCAGACCTAAGACTACTTTTGAAAGAAAATCAGTATATATAATTGGAGTGACTGATCAATTTCATGAATATATACATTATTTCCATATACAAACAATCAACATTGGTATTGTTGTTTCTAAATTAATATTAACTTGTTTTCTTTGTATTACTTGGGGTCTGAAAGCACTGTATCTTATTTGTTATTTTGAGCATTTTTCATTTTCTGCAAATAAATACTAACATTTTGCTTGGAATTTCATAGACATTTTGTCAGTAGTTAATAGAATAAAAGAATAACGTTCATTTTACTCAAGTATATACCTGTAAACCGCAAAATCAGAGAAACTGATAATTTTGCAGTGGTCTCTTAATTTTCTTTCAGAGCTGTAAGTGCATATTTTACCTTGCAAAATATGGTTCCCGCTCCTAAGCAGTTTTGCTAATGTCCCTTCTTTCTAACTAACTGATGTACTCCATTAAAAGTTTGAGAAACATGTAAGATGGAGAGCACATAAAAAGCCACAAATTCATTTGTAATCATGTTTCTGCTCACGCAGTCATTAGAATGTGGTTGCACACAACTTTTTGGTTTCTAGTCTCACTTTAATTTATGCATGTTCTTACAAAATAACATGGTGCCATTAAGTTCCAAACAAATGTCATCTAATTACAGCGGTTCCACTGAAATATAATTATGGTAATGTCTTCTTGCTTATTTCGTTATCGTCATGTTTCCAGATCTGACCTCAAAAATCATTGTGACCATCTCAGTGGAAATAAATATACTGGTTCTCAGCAATGTCGCTTCCTTCAAACACATGCACCTCCTTCAGAGAAGACAGAAAATTACTCAGCATCGGAAAGTCTGGTGTGTCAAACAGAATGGCCACTCCCAGGATCCAGGACACCAGTATTTGCATTTGAGAGCCGCCAGAGTGTGCTGAGGCTCAAGGTCAACAAGGCCATTGCAATGAAATCCCTGCCTTGCTCACACAAAGGGAAACGCTTTAGGAATATCAGTCTGCTAAACGATTTCGATTAATTTCAGAATGCTTGATAAACATGGAGCAGATCAAGTCAATTGATGGTGTTACTTAAACATGCGTGGTGTACTGTTTGGTCAAAGCAGAGAATTAAATTATACATTGAATTGTAATATTTTTCTCTGAAATGCAGCTGAAAATTACCTGAAAACAATATTTTGGAATAGTAGGCCACCAAATATTACTTGGGAACCTGGCATCAGGACCTGGAAACTTTCCCTCTGTTATCTTGCCTATTTAAAATCTTAAATAGGCAAGATTTAAAAAAAAACAAAAAACATTATTATTAGGAGTTGTCTGTCTGCTTCTGTGAACTGTTATGTTCTCTGTTCTAAATGTGCTTCGCACATCGTAAGATTGCTTGGAGCCTTTATAACCAGAGTCCAAGCGTGATAAGACATGTTCAAGAGGATTAAAGTGAAATCTGCCTGCTCCACAGATAACAGCTGCAAATCAGCATTACTAACGTCTTCCAGCTGTTCATGGAAGCCCCTTCACACCTTGTCCGCTCCTAATTCATCCATTGTAATTTGTTGTTCCCTCCTAATATCTTGTGGAATTGGAGTGATGGAATGTAGAAAGAATAAAGACCAACAGATGCCATTAAGTTTTCCCAGTATAGCAGAATTAGCCTGTTTGTCAAATAATTGTTCTGCTCAAGAAATAAAAAAAAGGAAACTGCCTGTTCTTTGGTTTGCTCTCTGTCCAAACCATCAACTTTTGGAAGAAGATTGTGTTCATTACTGTTATTTTCCTTTTCGGCTGACCAACACGGGCTTTCTTCTTTACTATGCTCATGCTTCCCTTATCAGCTTCTCTTTCCACGCATGATAATTGAGTGTGGCTGTGGGCCAATAAAAGTCAGAGGTAAAAGGGGGGTCGGAGGGTGGATAGGAAGACATACAGAAACAGAAGACAGAGAGAGCGTCTACAAAGGGCAGGCTCTCATTCAGCTGAGAAACATGTGCGCTTCTTTCCAGGTCCAGTTTCTGCAAACGCAGGGCTCCGAGCAGCACTGATCACTGGCTCTCAATGAGAGGATTACCAGGATTACAGTCAAGGGTTTGGACACTTACTGGTAACACTTGTTCTTCTTTGTGCAATTTATTCTATATAATATTTGTTTTTTAATTTGTAAATTTTTTTTTCCAGTTCTGCAATGCTATTCTCGTATTATTATACAACTGTGATGTAATACATAGACTGATGTTTTAGAAAGGGTGCAAGCAAATTATTGGTATGAATTTGATATTTTTTTTCTTTTGCTTTTTCTTCTTAAACCCTTCCTAATACTACAAATATATCTTAAGATTTTGTTTAGTGAGTAAGATTCTGTAAAACTTTTGCAACACCTCGACACATACGGAAGATATTAGATCTGTCATCACCTCTTGTTCTATCACCATGCAGAGAATGAATGAAATCATCTGAGTATTTTTCTTCTATTTCATTTCTTGGAATTACTGTGTTTTTTTTTGGTTTTTTTTGTTAAATCTGTCAAAAAGATTTGCATCACAACATTGCATGACTAGTATCAGCATGTGTTTTCATGCAAAAGTTCTGTATCCAGCAGGACCAGTTTGACAACAGAAAACATCTACTTGTAAGGATGTTTTGAGAAAAACTGTGAAAGCCAAGGACTTAACAAGATAATGTTTCACATGGCACTATTTAGCTGCTTGGATATGTTGAGCAGATTTGGCAGCATTAAATCCCCCTTGGTCTTGGCAAGGATTCCACATGCTGAACAGCAGTTGTTGTTTCTGGAATGGAACATCGTTCTCTTGCCAAGTTTATAACAGATTATGTGTATATATGTAACTTTAGTTGTCCAAACAGAGTTCAAATCTTCAGTTTCATAACATGAAAATCTGTTTTAGTATGTTGTACTTTAGTTACACATATTATAATAAAGCTACTGGCAAGTGGAACTAAGTATCAGGTCTGATGCAGTCATTAAATCAGTGTGATTAATGTCACTCATGCTGAACAGATGCGACTTTCTGTGGAGAAGTCATTTGGTCAGCAGTTTCCTGAATGACATCTTTAGCTAAACCAAAACCGCTACTAAAAAATAATCCAAAAATTTTAATATTTGTGGCTTTGCATATGAAGACTGTCAACCACATTTTCATAAATTGTAATTCTGCAATTATTGTAGCTTTTACCAAAAGTTGCTTTGATACATTTTACAGGTTCTAACCTAAAACACAGGTGTGCCTACACACCTCCCTCATGTAAGCCTCAAAACACTGCACCTGCAATATTGCATTGGGTATTATTATGATTGGATGAAGAAGGAGTCACTTCACCATGACTACATGTGTTTAGTTACTGTCGGCAGCAGGAATTTTACTGTCCGACAGTGTAAATTAATTCCATGTGCTTCAAGTAGAGACACAGAAATACTTGGTTTGGGGAAAGTCAGTTGAGGAGAAACTCATCCCAGCAGCTGGATGCTGCCAATGAGGGGGTTTTCCAACAGCCTACTCCAGGACTCTAGAGGGGGAAAAAATTCTGAGGAAAATGACTTACACAACTACAGCAGCTGAACGCCTCCCCCTTCCTTGAATGTGTTGCTACGGATTTACATGGTGGAAAAATGCAGTCATGTTAAGGTGTCTGACCCCTCTTTGGTTACACTGGAATAGAAGCCTTTGGGGAGGGCAAGGGTTATTCCCTGGCCACCGTTTTGGTGACATACGAAGACGCGTCGTCATTTAAAGAAGGTTGACTCCTTTCCAGTAACATTCTTTATCCTGTGTTGCTTTCTGTGTGGCATATCTGGTCCTCATTTACAAATGCTTTTTTTAGGGAAGTCAGCAGTTTTACAAACTGGAAACTAGTAAGAAGTATACAGCCAGACAAAACAACTTAAAAAAAATTGCTTTCTGCTGACTGAACTCTCCTCCACAATACTTTCCATTATTATTACACATGTTGGTTGCAGCACAACCAGGAATTACAGTGTATTCAGTAGTTATGCATGTAAGGCAGAGTTTTCTTTTTTAATTTATGCTTTACAAATTGGGCATTGTGTTGTATGCAATGGTTTTCTTGCCACTGCATTTTTAAACATCCTTCTCGCATTTGAATGCAAAGTGATTGGTTGAATGATAGGCAGATCACCGCTAAGTCAACAGAGACACACAATTGGAGCAAAACTTAAATTTTGCTTTTCACTTCTAATTAAGTCACATTACTCTCTCCCACACCCCTTTTTAAATGGATATAAATTGATTTGTAAACTGTTACTTCAAGACATGAAGTCGTATAGTTAGTTGTCAATTCATCCACCATCTATACCCACTTAAGGAGATTAGAGCCTAAAACCTTCTTTCTGTGACATATACCTGTTATAATAAGTTCATTTTCTGAAGATGTCAAATTCCTGCAAGTGGTTTTCTCCATCAAAGAAAAACAGGCTGAGTACAATTTCCAAGTAAAGAGTAAGAGGGAAGTTTTCCTATAGTGGTCTGTTGCCTCTGGGTCAAGAACAGACTGTGATTTGAGGAAGCAGATGGTAATCCAACAGAAAACTATAAGATGTTTATTAAGTATGACTGGCACTGCCATGTATAGTAGAATTAGGGAATAAATTAAAGGGAAAAGTTGATCTGTTACAATGATTTCAAGCTTGTTATTTTGTGATCTTGTGGAGGAGAATATTTGAATATTTGAATAATATTTGGAGGAGAATATTATTGAATATAGATACAAAGAAAACATTTCTCTTTGTATCTAAATATCCATGATTATATATAGACACTTCATAACACAGGAAATTGCTAGCATGTTTGTATTCTATTTTGATATGACTCGTAATATCAAAATATTACTCTGCACGATGAACTTAGTGCAGCTCAAGTTCATTGTGTGTGGGCAAAACCTTTAGAAAAAGTTGTTCCCCCCCTTTTAGGTACTTAGTGGTTTTGTTTTGAATGTTATAACTCAATGAGAAGGACTTCAGCTGCATTCTATGTGCAGTGCTTTCTCATACACTGAAAGCTCTCTTTGGAAATCTTAGTGCAGTGGGGAGAACAAATCATATCACTTGACAATAAAGGGAGTAACAGTAGCCTTCACAGTTTGTAGCTTGTTGCTTTATAATAACATCCCTTTGGATGTTATTGTAAGTTTTGAAAAAGAGCTTACAGACCCTGTCAGCTTTCATATGAAAATAGAGAGTCAAAGGGGTGTGGCTTGCAACTTGTAGAGGTTTCCCCCCAAAGAATTTTCCCAGTGCTAATAAGCTCTGTGTTGTGGAGTCCCTAATAATTGCTGTCAGGAATGATTCACACAAAAATGACATCTGAAATGTATCTTTTCTCCTTTCCAAAACACATAGTAGTATCTATCAAGTCAGAAATAATAAAAAGCACATCCTAAAATATATGATTTGTCTGTTCTTTATCCTTGGCACTGAAAGCATGATTTCCTTTTTACTGTAGGTGCACCGTTAAAAATCAAGACAGCTGTATGATGGGTTGCAAAAAGTTTTCCATGCATTGGCTCCTAAGATGTCTGTGCTTTGTGCTTCTGTCTTTGATCAGTGCAGAGCAAGATGAAAACTTGAGAAGTAAGAAAACTTAATTTTATTGCACTTAAATATACTTATCCATGTGTATTAAACAGTCAATTTCATTCATTTAGTAAAAAGAAACACTTTGAGTTTAGCAAATTGATCATAAGTCACATTTATCCCTCGGTGCTTTTTTATTGATCAATCTGTTCTGTTTTATGTCAGGTTGCAGGACCGCTCCATGCGATCTAGTTTTTATTTTAGACGGCTCATGGAGCGTTGTGGATGTCAACTTTGAAATTGTAAAGCGATGGCTTGTCAACATCACAACCAGCTTCAACATTGGACAGAAGTTTACTCAGGTCGGTGTGGTCCAGTATAGTGATGACCCAATTTTAGAAATACCTCTGGGGAAGTTCTCCTCAAACAAAGATCTCATCGAAGCAATGGAAAAGATTGACTACATGGGAGGAAACACAAGGACGGGGACCGCCATTAAGTTTGCCACTGACAAACTGTTTGGACTCTCCGAAAGGGGCCTAGCAGGCATTTCCAGAATTGCTGTTGTCCTCACAGATGGGAAATCTCAAGATGAGGTCATGAAAGCAGCCGAGGAAGCAAGAAAGAAAGGGATAATTCTGTTTGCAATTGGAGTTGGACCAGAGACAGAAGAGAATGAGTTGAGGGACATTGCAAACAAACCTCCCACAACTTATGTATTCTCTGTTGAGGACTACAAAGCAATTACCAGGATTATACAGGTCATACGTCAGAAACTATGTGAAGGTAAGAAGCTTCTGGTCAGGTGATTCTCATCATGTTGTAACGTACTTCTTTGCTAATTCATGGTGTTTTCCTGTTACAGAAACAGTTTGTCCAGCAAAAATTCCCATAGATTCCCGTGGCGAGAAGGGCTTTGATGTTCTGTTAAAATTAAATTTAGCTAAGAAAGCTAAAAAAACACAAGGATCATTTTATGGCACTAAAGCATATGAAGTCACATCTTTTGTTGACTTGAGTGAAGCTACAAGGTAATAACAGCAACAATTTAAAATTCTTTTCCATCTTCATGTGACAGTTAACCACTTTCCTCTTAACTCACACAGGAGCCTTTTTCCTGATGGCTTCCCTCCATCATATGTATTTGTGGCCACTCTGAGGTATAAAGGATCTGTAGCCGTGGAGAAGTGGGACCTGTGGAGAATACAGACCCATGACGGAGATCCTCAGATGGCAGTGACTCTAAATGGTCTAGATAATACCGTCATGTTCACAACAACCAGTAATACACCAAATGCAATTCAAACTGTCACATTTTCACAAAAGACTGCAAGGGTAAGTTTCCGCTGCTTTTATTCTGAAATGGCTTCACAGTTTGATTGAAAAGCTTTAGAAAATCTGTTAACAAAAGCAGGGACTGGCACTCTTTTAATAGATGGTAAATTGCTAAAATAACTGCTAGATATTAAAAGTTCTGGTTGTTATGGATAAATAGGCAATATATATTTACTCACAGGACATCTAAAGAACTTAGTACAATTAAAACATGCAAAAAAATACAGGCGGAGATTTGAAACTTAGGACTCAAAGGGTTAAAGGAAGAAAATTTAAATAACTCCAAAGTTTCCCCCCCCTGCAGTACTGTAGATGTTGTGATTCCCATAGACCCTCTCTTGTGCCATTCACTCCTGTTGACAGGTAGTTTTCTCACATGTTGTTTGACCCTGAAAAGTCAGTTCAACATACTGCAGCAAAGGTGGCGAGTGGGAGGGAAGCTAAAATGATTATAAATAATCAAACAGCAGCTGCAGTCAACACACCCTCATCCTTTTTTGGCTTAAACAGTGTGAAAATATGACTTTCTGCTACATCCAATTATCATGGGTAAGATCATGAAGGAGAAAAATTCGAAAGAGTAGTTAATGCTTTTCTTATTCATGTGAATTGCATGTAACTTGATATTTTGTACTGACAGAAGGCACATACAAAGCAAAGTTTCCTTTAAATAATACTGTTAAACAACGTAGATTGTTTTTCTGCACAGGATTTGGCTGCTGATTAAGTTTGTCAGTTGCATTGCTGACAGATATGTGAAATACACTATACTATATCGGTACTTTATGCTTGTGTGTTGCACCTTTGCTTAATCTGAAGATAATGTGTTGTAAGAAGCATTTAGATCAAGACGTGAGACCCTATTTACTTTTACAGAACTCGCTGACTTTGGTGGAAAGTAACACTGCTCTCTCCATTCTTTTCCATTTTAACAAAAGGTGGCAAAGATATTGCATTTGCATTGTCAATCAATGTTGATTTGGACTCTGTGGTTCTAATTGACCCATTACTTTATGCGTTCTGTAGCACAAGTTCTATATTATAAAGCCATAGCTTTATTGAATGTAAACTGTAAAAAAAAATAGCTGTTCTTTTGACCTAAAGATGTAGAAACCATGAAAACAATAGAGCCCCTGACTGGCATTTGTAGAGGAAAAACGTCCATGTCCACAGGACATGAGTGGCTTTTGTGATGTTGTAGCTGACCACATAATCAACAACATACAGTCACAAAGCAATAAAGTCTGAATATGGCCCTCTGGTTTTGTAAGTATTTTGTGGGCTTTGCTTTTAAAACAAAGTTAATCCACATACTGAATAAGAAGGCATATGCATTCTCTACACTGTGAAGCAGCTTAAAGGCTTAGCTTGTTAAACCTCCTTTCTATGTATGCATACCTTACATTTATAAGGACAGCAATCTGATTTTAATTGGGCTATTGCAATTGTGGAGGAAACCTGTTATCAATTCGCTAGTAGTCATGTTGTCTCCTAGACCTGTATGACACATAGATTATATATATATATATATATAGTATATAGTTTTTTCTTAGAATTAGATCAGTGTGTGCTACCATTTTTATTTCAATCATATGGTCACCACCAACCAGTAAAGTCATGATTTTTATGTGTTTTGTCTGATCAAAGAAGCTGTTTGATGAAAAGTGGCACCAGTTGCGGCTACTGGTAACCGAAGAGGATGTTACTCTTTATGTTGATGACCTGCAAATGGAGACACAGCCTCTTGAGCCCTCTGTTGGCATTTTCATCAATGGGAAAACCCAAGTTGGAAAATATGTAAACAAGGAAATAACCGTGCCTGTAAGTGTATCCTGATCATTTTTAACTTGATCAATTACCTAAAATATTATTAGTTAAATCTTCTGTTCACAAGATCTTAGTACTGGGTGGGTGCAAATGTTCAGTTCTCCAAATCTTGACTGTTGATCATTACAGCAGTAAATTGTTCAAGAGTACATGATCTTGTAACTCAACGTTGTCGAGTTTGATGATGTGTTAAGTGATTCAAGACATTTAACACAGTGAATGCACTTCTGTAAGAAGATTTTTGTAACTGGATGCCAATTTTTACTTAGCCACTAAATAACTCAATTATAGATAGAGTATAAATATTAACAATAAAACAACCTTTAGATAAAGCTAAAGGGGTTGGACAATGAAACTGAAACACCTCTCATTTTAGCACCAATACACACAGCAAGACTGGTGAAAGATTGGTTTGATGAACATGAAAGTGAAGTTGAACA
>CAEGAG010279949.1:0-16417 GCA_903067065.1 Brachyrhaphis terrabensis
CGTGTCCCTCCATCTCCCTCCGTGTCCTTCCATGTCCCTCCGCGTCCCTCCATGTCCCTCCATCTCCCTCCGTGTCCCTCCATCTCCCTCCATGTCCCTCCATCTCCCTCCGTGTCCTTCCATCTCCCTCCGTGTCCTTCCATGTCCCTCCGCGTCCCTCCATGTCCCTCCATCTCCCTCCGTGTCCTTCCGTGTCCTTCCATGTCCTTCCATGTCCCCGTGTCCCTCCATGTCCCTCCGCGTCCCTCTGTGTCTCCAGTGAAGGTGACAGCCAGCCGGACACCGTGGTGGCGTATTACGAGTCCCAGTTTGAGCTTCCGGTCGTCCAGCTGTCCTCCCTGGACCGAGCCATGGCGTCTCTGGAAGCGACAGGAAGTCAGCGTGGACGGCTGCTGAGACCCGACCCGGCGTTGAGGGTCAGCGGAGTCTCGTCTGGAGGTCAGAACCAGTCTGGTTAGCCTGAAATGTTCTGATCCGGTCTGGACTTGTTCGGCAGAACCCGACTCTGGGTTCTGAAGGTCCAACATCCTAGATCAGAACTTCAAACTCTTCTCACTTTTCAGAAATTCAGAGTGACAAAAACCCAGAACAGAATCAGACCAAACAGAACCGGGAAGTCAGAACCGTGGGCTGACGAGCTGCAGGTTGAAGTTATTGATTTGATAGAAGGAAACATGGGAATGAGAACGCTCAGACTAGCATGCTATGCTAACAGACTAGCGTGCTACCCTAGCAGGGCTGAGCGCCGATAGTCGAGAGGTTAATGCTCCCGGCTGGCAGCAGGGCGATCCGGGTTCGATTCCCGGCTCCGACCGCACCACATTTTGTTGCTTGTACTTGTGACAGTGCAATGACAATAAAGTTTAATTATTATTATTATTATTAAACTGGAAGTGATGGTTGCAGAGAGTCGCTAGCTAGCTGACCCTGATTCGCCGTGGGATGAATAGGGTTCTGATTCTGCTCTGCATCAGAACCAGAACCAAACCAGGAGAAGCAGCATTCAGCTTCTATGCACCACAGATCTGGAACAAACTTCCAGAAAACTGTAAAACAGCTGAAACCCTGAGATCCTTTAAATTCAGACTGAAAGCAGCTGGTTGGAGTTTTATTGATCGATTTATTGATGAACCTGATTTAATGTCATGTTGGATTGTTGATTCTATGATGCATAACTTTGTGTTTTTAGGATGTAAAGCTCTTTGAGATCCTGAAATGTTCTAAACTGATAAAATGTATTGATTGATTGATTGACTGATTGATTCCAGTCATCAGGACCCGGGTGCCCGAACCAGAACCATGTGGTTCTGGTGCCCGAACCCGGCACCAGCACCACATGTTAAGGAAAAGCTCTGTCAACTCCAATCATTTAAAGAGGAATGTACTTAGTTTTTACTAGCGCTGCTACCCTAACCCTAACCCTGACCAGAACCTGCAGACAGAACCACGCCCTGCTAACGGAACCTCACCTGAACGCCAGGACCCAAATGATCACGTGACTCAACCTGTAGCGTCACTACGACCCTTCAGCACGTGACTCTGGTGTAAAACCCGATCACTCCTAAGGTTTTGGTGCCGCCTCCAGCTGTTCGGATGGTTCTGATGTGTTACTCACCGAACCGGGTCCAGTCCAGGTCCAGCAGTCCATCCATGACCCGGCAGAACTCGCAGTGGACCGAGGAGGGCAGCTGGAACAGGAAATAAGCCCGCGGGTCTCCCTCTGACATGTTTCTGACCGAACCGAACCGAACCGGACTGGGTCACATCAGAACCAGCTCGATAACTCTCCGGACTGACAACTTCAGAACTTCTGATCTGCGGCAACTTCCGTTCACAGCGCTCACAAGCGCCAGGCACCAAGAGCCGCTTCCGGTGTGAGCTGTCACAATAAAAGCCTGCTCTGCACCTGCGCAGGTAGAAGTAACGGGTAGAACCCAGTATCGTAAAACCCACCTGCACAGGTCCAAACAGCATGGTCCAGTTCCGCCCAGACACAGCTGCAAAATGAAACTATCTGACCTTTGACTTTAGTAGCTGGAAGGATATTGCAAAATTCTGTGAACAATCTGGACCGGATGGTTCTGATTCGGAAGTTGTGAATAATATTAAAGGGACAGTATCGTGTAAAATTGATGTGTTTGAGCTTTCCAATACGTTTAATTTTATTCCGTCTTCAAATCAGACCTGGAGTATTCCTTTGATGTTTTCATGTTTGAGAAATCCTTTAATCTCCATGGCAACCGTTCAGCTGCAAAACGCTTGGGTGGACCTAGCCCCGCCTTCGAGATGCAGCTCCTCCTCTGAGCTGCAGTATCAGAGCCTCCGCCTCACACAGCAGCAGTCCTCCGCGACTCCCCTCCTTCAGACTAGCCAGCAGCAATTAGCAGACATCTGCTGAGCTCAGTATAGGAGCTGCTGCTCAGTGGTTTTAAAGGGTTAACAGAGGAGCCATGTTGGGATGACTTCCTGGAGGCGGAACTTCAGAAAGAGCAGTTCTTAAAGGGACAGATCCCCAATTTCAAGGTGTTAAATTACTATGTCAAACTTGTTTTCACTCACGTTTGACACATATATATTCATAATTTTATAACAACTGAAGGTAACAGTTACTGGACTGTGATATAAAATGATGCCATGTGCCTGGAAAACACATGATACTGGCCCTTTAAAATCGCTATAAAACAGATAGAACATGTGGAACAGCAGTAACCAGGTCAGAACCAGAGGCAGGAGAACCAACAGAACTTTGGTGAGATCCTGCTGCTTTTTCATCTCCAATGTAAACAGAACTATCAGTTATGGACCTTGGGACAGGCTCAGAACCTCAGCTGAACAAACAGGACCAGACCTCACGACCCGGTTCTGAGCTGGATCCTGCTGGGTTTTATGTGTTTGGTTCTGACCGTCTGCATCGGACTGTGGTTCTGTTTGGAAAGCTGGTGGATCCTGACCTGCTCCCTCTGCTGGGTTTGGGTTGGAACAGAACCGCCACCTCTAAGTTGGACCTCCTGCTGGGATTGTGGGGCTTTTATTTTGTTTACAGGAAGTGCTGCATGAAGACTTCCTATTGTGTTTGACTGAAGTGACTCATGTCCTGTCAGAAGACACGCCCGCTCTGCTATCTTTGTGAGGATCTCAACACAGATTTAGTGTCTGAACCAGAACCAGGACTCCAGATGGGAATGCTGCCTCCCTGGAACCAGGTTCTGGTTCTCTGAGCCCTGCTGGGCCGGGCCAGGTTCTGTGGTTCTGATCGGGTCCAAAAGAAACCTAGAAAAATATGCAGAATGTAGATATGATCATATGAGGACTTCTGGTCTGTAGCCGCTTCCTCTGTGTGGTTCTGGTTTCAGAGCCGCCTGAACACAAACACACACACACACACACACACACACACACACACACACACACACACACACACACACACACACACACACCCACACACACACACACACAGGATGAGTGGTCTTAATGTAAATGAGCACCAGCCCCAGTTCCTCGTCCTGCAGGCTGTTTGACATTCAGAACCGTTCTAACAGAATCTGTGACCCAGAAAGTTCTGATCCAACGGGAAACTGATCAACAGAACTTCTCCTGAACCACAGATTGATTTCCTGCCTGAAGGGCCACCAGGCCATGAGGAGCTCCAGGGGTCTCCATCCCCTTCTTCCTGGTAAACCATCTTCAGTTGACCAACAGAAAGCTGGACAGGTCCGAGGACAGGAAGGACAGTTTCTGGACTGGGAGGAAGCCAGAGAACCCACAGATGCACCAGAAGAACCTCCAGGAAGACCCAGGCAGGGATTAGAACCCAGAACCTTCTTACTGCAAGGCATCACCAGTTCTACCAGCTACACCACTGAGCCACTCTGCCACCTGCTGCTTTAACCTGGTACTGCAGCAAAATAACGGAAGTAGTAATAATAAATTTTACATTTTGAATTTTAAGTATTTATTTTTTGTTATATTGTTAATATTTATATGTGTATTAATGTAACTACAGGCATAAACACTGCCAACAACGTTTGAATAATAGTAATTATAATATTTCCCATTGTTTTATGTAATTATTTTTTGTTTACTTTTATTTTGTTAGATTACAAATATCTTTATTATCTCATTTATAGTTTTGATGTTTTGGTTTTCATTAGTGCAACAATGAACGTACAGTCTGAAAATAAAGTTTCAATAGTAGTAATAAAAAGCAAGTCAGGGAAGCAAAGTTGACAATA
Organism: Brachyrhaphis terrabensis; assembly: GCA_903067065.1. Classification (NCBI taxonomy): domain Eukaryota; kingdom Metazoa; phylum Chordata; class Actinopteri; order Cyprinodontiformes; family Poeciliidae; genus Brachyrhaphis; species Brachyrhaphis terrabensis. Next base: position 4,233 of record CAEGAG010279949.1, read on the forward strand.
AATATTAGTTTTCAGAACATATCATGAAATGAGTAGTTTTTGTGCATAAAGAAGGTTTGGGGGGAGGAAATAAGGCACGAGCGAAGCATTAAAACAGCAAGGACTTATATCGGAACTTAGCAATGTTTCGACAGACCATGGCGATTTCTCCTATTTGTATTGGAGACATATTTGAGTGATCAGAAATATTTAGTAAAGTCGTTCAGCCGAGCCATAGATGATGGAGAGGTGGGAGGAGAAAGAAAAGATCCTCCGTTCAAACTTCTGAAGGAAGCGGCGGAAGAGTTTCCGAGATGTCCCTGAAAGCCTCAGCCTGACGTCACCAGGCTAAGATCTCGCGGAATTACGCCGCCCCTGGTTGATTGTCTTGGCTGCTGTTGGCTGAGATCTCGCGGTGTTTCGCTGCTGACGGAGGACAGCGGAGATGTTTGGAGTTTTTTAATATAAATTTATTTATTTAAATAAAAATGGCCGCCGCGGAGCGCGGAGCGGACAGACTGTAAGTGTTTTCCTCTTCCATCCTCTCTTCCCGCGGCTTCCCGTTCAGTTTAGCGCCGCTATTTCCTCCGCACAGCTTTATGACGCAAAGTGCGCAGATTTTCACCCCGGGCCGTCTCCGCGGAGCGGGGTTAGCGGCAATAACGTCACACAGTGAGCCCGGAGCGAGGCTCCTCGGAGCCCCGCTGCCGGAGCTCCACAGGCCCGCGGCGGGCTCCGCGCCGCCCGGGGAGGAGCCGCGCAGGCCGAGCCGAGCGGCGGAGGCGATCCGGGAGGAGCGCGGCGGCTGCGGGGCTGCCGCTCCGTCACAGCTAACGGGCTAGCCGCTGGCGAGCACGCGCACATGCACGCGCTCCACAATAACCCGGGTTAACTACCCCACGCCCCCGGTTCCTCGGCGCTAGCAGGCATGTAGCTGCAGCCGCTGCCGGAGTGCCGCTGAGCAGGAGAGTGCGCGGACACGAACGCGCGTGCCCGTCTGTGGTTTCAATGTGTGAGCTGCTCACTTCCTGTTTCAACCTACAGCGACTAACAACAAGCAGAGTTCAGATCAGTCAGACAGAACCGGGTCGGAACCGAACCTGGCACGTTCCGTCCAATCACAAACATCCCGGTTCTGAAGGGCCCGGTCCAGCTCATTCTGCTGGTTAAAGGTTTCTAAGAACAACAGAACTGAGTCAGAACCATGACCCGCGCCTGAAGCAGAATGTTCCACCAGAACCAGAACCTCGGCCTCAGCTGAGGTCAGAGGTCAGGAACCCTGCGTGGAAATGTTCTGTGGACCGATCCAGATGTTGGTCCGGAAACAACATCAAACACGGCAGTGTGATGCTGTGGGCTTCTGGACCTCCAAAGCAAAGCGGGTCAAAGTTCTGAGACTCAGCCGTGGGAATCTGGGTCAGGGTGTGATTACTTTCCACACAGAACCAGGTTTGGACCCTCAATAAATGATTCAGAAACAACTTTTATTCACATTATTATTATTATTCTGGTCTGTTTAAAGCTGTCAGACTTTCATTGTAAAACCGTCAAACTCCCTTTAAAACAGCTGATTGCCTTTAGAACCTGGTTCTAGACCTGGTTCTGGTTCTGATCAGTTGATCTCTGAAAGATAAAAACTTCCTCAAAATAAGAGGAAGCTTCCAGCCGCATGCCTCTGATGACAAAGTTTATTTATCATCTTGTTTTTCTTCATTATTTGTATAATTGGAGCAGAACCGGACCGGTCCGGCTCTCCTCCCTGTCCGACCGGCGCATTCTGAAGGAACAGACCCGTAGAACTTTAACACGAAGCAATCGCGATGTAAAACTGATTACTGCATGGGTGCATCTGTTTCTGTTGTTTATCTGATTAATCATTAAAGTCAGACAGAAGCTGATGATGGATGTGTTTATAAACGGGAAGACTCAACCAGCCGATCACTGATCAGATGATCCTTCCTGTCAGGATTAAAAACAATATTTCTATTTGATGTCAGGATAATGAGAGAAATCAGTTTTCTTACTATTCAGAGGTTCTATCCACTCACTTCAGTTTGTTTTTATAACCCAGATTTAAACCAAATGTTGCCTCGGGACACTTGAACAAAAGCATCCCTTCTACATACAATAGTAGAACATCAAATTCAGCTCATTATTCAAATTGGTTCTAAAGTTTTCTATCTAAACCCAGCAGAGAAGTAGAGAAACTAACCCTGATAACACTATCGGGTGTTACGAGACACTGCGGTCTACAGGCAGGTGGACCATCGTTATAGTCATGTAACTTATCGGACAGTAAGACTGTCAGCAAACACGGTCAATTAGCACTAGCTGGTAAAGCTTCCAGTGCTAACCATGAAGACTTGTACTCCAATTACTGTTGGACAGTTTGCTGTCATTGAAAGATGCAACATTAACACAGGGTCATATTTTCCCAGGGAGGAGGGACAAGAAGGTGAAGAGGGAGACCTCCAACCCTCAACCAGACAGAGAGACAGGTCACACAGTAAGACAAAGAAGCCACGCAGGGAGCGCCGTCATGGTGACCAGGTGGCCGAGTCCACGGCCTCGACCAGCCCTTCAGCAGTTAGTGAACAGCCACAGGTGGGGGTGGAGCCACAAAGCCAGGTATAGAACACATGGAGGAGAGGTAACAGCCAGAATGATGTGCAGAAATGTTTACTTGTCCTTCCACCCGTTAGGTGGTAGAGCCAGTGGCGGGACCCTCAGACCAAGGGTCCGAGTCTCCCAGGCAACGCCGCTCCATCATTCGAGACCGAGGGCCAATGTACGATGACCCGTCGCTGCCTGAAGGCTGGACCCGCAAACTGAAACAGAGAAAGTCTGGACGATCTGCGGGGAAGTTTGATGTCTACCTGATCAAGTAAGTCATGATCAACATGATGATGGTTCCCTTTGGTACAATCTCAAATGAATGCCATTAATATTTAGCTGTTTTTGTTCTGCAAAGCTCGGAGGGAAAGGCCTTTCGTTCTAAGGTGGAACTCATTGCCTACTTTGAGAAGATTGGTGACAAACAGACCGATCCCAATGATTTTGATTTTACTGTCACGGGGCGTGGAAGCCCATCCCGTCGTGAAAAGCGTCCTCCCAAAAAACCAAAAGTGGTGAAACCATCAGGACGAGGCCGAGGACGGCCCAAAGGTACAGAGGCCGGGATAGCAGAAGTTGCAGATGAGTCATTAAATCAAGGACAGCTTTTCATAAGCGGTTCTGCAGTTCTTCTGTGTTCATCTCTTGTATTTGTGTAGGCAGTGGAAAAATGCGTCAGGTCACTGAGGGTGTGGCCATGAAGCGAGTGATTGAGAAAACTCCAGGAAAACTGCTGGTTAAAATGCCTTTAGGCAAGGCCGAGTCCTCCTCTGGAACCACATCCAAGGTATGACGGTTGTTCAGTCCCTCACCTGGACATTTTTACATTGAAGATAAAACTTACAGCTTGAGCTGTAAGTTCACTTTGTGCAACTGTGTCTGTGACCATAACAATATTGAAACTCATGCTTCTGCTGATCGGGTTTTTCCTCTGCAGGTGGTGTCTCCTACCGCAGTGCCCAAGTCCCGGCCAGGCAGAAAGAGAAAATCAGAACAGGAACTTCCACCTCCACTCAAGGCCGCTCCCAAAAAACGAGGAAGGAAACCAGGATCAATCTCTGCACCATCATCAGTCACTGCTGCATCCACGTCTTCAACCACAGCCTCCGGTAGCTCAACAGCTGGAAGCTACACTGCAGCTGCCATTATGGTGGCTGAAGCCAAACGGAGAGCGGCTAAGGAGTCTTCCACTAAACCTGTTGTCCAGGAAACAGCTCTGCCAATCAAAAAGCGCAAAACAAGAGAAACTGTGGAAGAGATGGAGAGTGTTCAGGCTCCACTGGTTACACCTGCTGAGACTGGAAGCACTGGTGCAGCACAGGAAAAGGGAGGAAAGGTGGAGGGAGGTCCAAGCTCAGACCCAAAGCCTACATCCACTGTAGGAAGCCAGTCAGAGAAGCAACCCTCTGCCTCAGATGAGAGCCAATCCCATGGACACAAGTCACATAAGTGCCAGAAGCACAAGGAAAAAAGAGAATCTGGAGATGAAGGAAGCAAAGGCAAGGACGTTGGTGAAGATGAAGGAGGGGGTGGAAGGAGTAGCAGCAGTAGTAGCATCATCCCTTCAAAAAGCCACAAAAGGAAGGAACGACAACCTCATAAACACCATCATCACCACCACCATCACCACCATCATCATCGCCACCAACAGTCCTCTGGCTCACCATTAGATCACCCGGCTCCTCCTCTAACAGTTTCTGAAACAACTCCTAGCCAACCCAGGCCTGAAGCTGATCCCCCGACTGTGCCTCATCAAACCCCTGAAAAAAAAGTTCCCCCCAAATCACACCAAAAGTCTGTGCCTCAGCCCCCTCCTGAATCTCTGCAACCTGTTTCTCCACCACACCACCAGCCCCATTCCTGTCCTCATACCTCGTTACCCAGTCCATCACAAGCCAATATTCTGCAAGTATCCCAGTCATCCGCCACCAGACATTTACTGCCTGAGGCACGGTCCCTACAACCCCAAATCCAAACCCTCAGTCACCCATTGTCTACCAACCAGTCAGCCCAGTCACTCTCCACAGCCCAGCACCAAAGCCACCATCAAACTCTACATGATCCACGTAAGTCCCCACCTACTCTGCATGCTCAGCCATCTCAAACTAGGCATTCACAATCACAGGTCCAGTCCTCCACAGACCTCCAGCCTCAGATACAGCCTAGACATTTGCCTCATATCCAATCCCAGATTAAACAATCCTACCCTCAGACCTCAGTTCAGCCCCAACTCCAACCCCAGCCAAGAATTCAAACACAATCTCAGTCACAATCCCAAACCAAGACACCACCCAAAATACAGTCTCAATCACAGGCAAGAATTGAGATGCAACCACAGGCTCAATCCCAAGACAGATTACCTACACAGATTCAAAGTCAACCCCAGACCAGGCCTCCAACACAAATTCAGAGTTTATGTCAGACTAGGACACCAACACAAGTCCAGAGTCAACCACAGACCAAGACACCAACACAAGTCCAGAGTCAACCACAGACTAGGAGCCCAGTTCAACTTCAGAGTGAACCCCAGGCAAGAACTTCAGGACAAGTTCAGAGTCCACCACAGACCAGGGTCCCAACACAACTTCAGAGTCAACACCAGACAAGGATACCAACAAAAAATCAAAGCCAACTGCAGACCAGGGTTCCAGCTCAACCTCATCCTCACTTGCAATCTGGCCTTCAGGTGCTGCCTCAAACACGTATGAGACAGACCTTGCAACACCATGTCCCAAATCCGCATAGAGCCCCACCCAGTCAATCTCCCACCCGGCCTAGGCCACCCATTCCCCAATCCCAAACACATCCACACTTTCAAAGTTTTCAAACCCAGTTGCATCCCCAGTCCCTCTCTCAACACACAAGGCTACATGCACAGAACCTTGTTTCTCACAGACCGTCATCAACCAGCCACGCCCATCCCAATCCCATCCCTGCTCAGCAGAACCAGAGTGAACAGCCACAGGACCTGAGCACCACACGGCCTACCCTGGAGAGCCAGTTCCCAAGAAGAGACGCCAGCATGGAGGGAAGAGGAGAGCTGCTCTCAGCATCAGATACCAGAGAAGTTTTAGGAGGTGAAAGAGGGTCAAACAACACATCAAGACCTTCCAGCTCTGTGCCACCTGGACCTCCTGGAGTAGCAGGGTCCAGTCTTGTGCCTGGAGCAGACGGTAGGGCTCGACTGAGGGTGGAGCCAGAGGCAGCAGGTGACAGCAAGGAGCTCAGAGACATTGTCCCACAGTCCTCCGTTCCCCGTCCCAGCTGTGAGGAAACCGTAGAGTCACGAACTGCTGTCAGCGAAAGAGTCAGCTGATTGGTTGGTCAGGTGGAAGGGAAGCTGATTGGTGACCTTATAGACGAGTCAACCCCAGACGGAGGAGTATGGCCGCGCTGTTCATGGAGCTGTATAGACCTCACTCTGTTTTCAAACAGAAGCTGGAAGAACCGTCGCAGCTTCTACTGTCGGATTCTGTCTGGAGACTTTGTGAAGTTGTAGAAGGTACAACCAGTTTGGCGCTGAAGGACAGATCGAGAGGGGAACGAATAGAGTCTTTTTCTAGAACAAAACAAACGAAAAGGAAAAACAAGAAAAAGTGTGTGTGTATATAATCTAAAGGCAGCTGTTGCATCCTGTTAGTCTCCATATGGAGGTGGGGAGTAGTTTGGAACGAAAAACCGTCGCTTAACAACACATTACTCTGATAAAATGTTGCTTCCAGAATATAACCTGTTTTTTATTTAGTAGTTGATTGTTTTGTCTTTGTTATACAGCTTTAAGAAGTAATATACAGCCCTGACTCTAACATGGCCCACAGTGACTGACAGTCCTTTCCTCAGACCAGTCTACGAGGCAATGTGGCGCGACGGTTTGCACCTTAAATTGGTTTCCTAAAAAATGTTCATCTTTATTTTTCAAAGTTTTCCATGAAACCCTAAAAAGCAGAGGCTTTCTTTTAGTGTTCTCAGTTCTTGCGCTTACTCTTGCCTCTCGCCATTTTGCCTGAGATCAAAAGTGTTAAAGTTCTCAGTCCTTATCCAGATTTCCTCAGAATCTGGACTTAGTTGGAACCCCGACTCTGACGGCCTGGTTCAGAAGGATTTTAACAGCTTGAGGACTTCATGGTTCCTCTCAGCTGATTTACGATCTGATGAATCCGGCCGATAAGAAAAGCTGCTCATTGGTGTTTCAACATTTCCAGTTCAGCCAGTTCTTCCAGGATTTTTCCTGAACTGGACTTCATGAACTTGTATGTTTCTCTCAAATTTTGTTTCTACCGTAAGCACTTTTGATATCAAACCAAACCCATGCCTACAGTAGCTTTATTTGAGTTATTTTGATAATGAATGTGTGGGAAAGGACCCATTTTAAATGTGTCTTTACGTCAGATGTCTGGAACAGTTTGCACATCTCAACTTTATACAATCAACCCCCTGCATGTCGCTCAGAGACCCTGCAGGCCTTCAACCGGGGCCCGCGTTCGCAGAGGCCAACCTGGCTCAGGTTCATGGTCCAGGTCTAACCAGGAAAGGTGGTTCTGATGGATCCGGGTGTGCAGAGAGGACAGAACTGTGGGCTTTTCCCTTCAGATCTGAGAGTCACAGTTAGGAGATGTCAGGATGCTTTCTGAGCTGCAGTCATGATGAAATGGTTTGATCAGTTCCTGTTGCTGATGATGCAGGCACTCGTTACTCTGAGATTCCTTTCCACCTTTACCGCTGAATCCACACGGTGTTTCAGCCGTTCTTAACGAAACCGTAGATGATATCAGAAGGAAATGTTTGGCTAGTTCTTGCTCTGTGGTCGTTTAGTGTCTGGCCAACAGCCCAATCTCACCACTAAGGACACCCAGCAACACCTTCAGTTCAATCATCTCTATTGCTGTTACTCCAACTGCACCAAGTTCACTAGGAACGTCTAACACCTCCAGACTAAAAACAGACATTGTGAGATGCCACTCTCTGTTTCCATCAATGTCTTTTATGCCTGTTTTGAAGTGTTGCATTAGAAAAGGTTGATGGAGATGGTAAAATTCAAAATAACTTCCTCAATTTCACAAACAACTTTTTACGTTCGTGTGAGGTGATTTTTGGCTCTTCTGATAAAGAGTTCATGCGCTAAAGGAGAGATGGAAGCAACAAACTTTCCCATCCACAGTTTGGTCTGTTTTACCAGAGGTACGAAACCTGGAGAAATTCAAAAGTCCTCCAGCACAAACTGGAGGACTATTTTATTCTGAGTTGTACGGTCCATGGTAGTTTATAACCTCTACTTCTTGCTCATTCACACCATGTGAGTGTCAACATCTGACGAAATAACGCTTTGTTTAACTCGGGGTGCTCAAGTCCCGTTCTGCAACTTTTAGATACATCGTCACTCCAACAGAGCGGGATCAGCTCTGAACGGGCCTGGTGTTCAGGTGTGCTGCAGCAGGGAAGCGTCTGAAAGCTGCAGGCCGGCCCTGGAGGACTGGACTTGAGCGCGCCTGCTATGGCCTGAATGATTCAGGGCTAATTTGTTTTTCCTCTTTGCAGCATTTTCTAAGTGGGCTTACAATTTACATGATGTAATCCCCATTGCGTCACATAGACGTTCCTCAAAAGTAATCATGTAGATAAGTAAACTGGACAGTGGAAGTGGCTAGTTGAAGCAAAATATCAACATTTCTGTCTGAATAAACTTCTGACCACAGAGCTCTGTGAAAACAGTTCGACCTGACGATGAGAAGGAGGTAGACATCTTAGCGAACAAGATGACACGACAGTGAGAGCTGATTTTGGCTCTTGGATGAAGTGTGTGGGCCTGCAGAGTGTCTCTGAGGGATTATGCTGCAGAAACCAACACGTCTTCAGGAAGTCAACAGATGAACTGTGACCTGCTGGAGCTTCCTGTTAGGGTTCTGTGACTCTCTGACCTGAACCTCCCAGTCTCTGTTGGTTCTGGATCCAGTAGCCCGGCCTCTGCGTCCGCGCCGCCACCTGCTCAGAGCAGCGAACCCATCGGCTGCACGCCACCGCAGAAACGTTCCTCTCTGATTGGACCCACTCCACTGACTCGACCCAGCACAATCTACAGTAACCAGCCACCATATTGCATGTTCCAGAGTTTAGTGCCTATATTAATAATAATAATAATATTGTGTGTCTTGCCAGAAGCCACCATGTCAGCCGAGCCATGTTGTGTTTCTAGACCTTAGTAGTAATGTGTGTGGTGACTTCATAGTTGCTAATATTGAGGATGAATATTCTGCTTTTAATCTGGTTGGAATTCAGTGAAACTCCAGAAAACACCGTCGCTGTAGAAGAACTAGTTTTTACCTGTTTTCTTATTTTTGTTTCTAACTAAAAACCATTTGTTGTCCCTGACGTGTCTGTGGTCTCCGTGTTTGACTCGTCTTCCTCACACCGGTCTGATCCAGAACCGACTGAGCTTCATCCTACTGCATCTTTCAGGCTTTAAATGTTCATCACATTTATGCAATATCAGCAGGATGAAGGTATTATTAGGATTTTATAATTATTTTATTAGAATGATGGAGGCTATCTGCTTCTTACCGTGGAACCACAATGAAAAGTTCTGCAGAGTTCAGATAATTAGTTATAGCAGCTAAACTCTGGGCTGCTTTAACAGACGGAAGGGAGGAGATCAAACCACCGCCCTCTGCTGGTGGTACTGAGAAACTAAGAAATGAAAAGGTTTTAAAGATCTGACGTCATAAAGTATTCAGTCCAAATAAACCAAGAGGTTATTAATGATAACTGCCTTTTATCAGCATGTTATGACTCCATCAGCCGGAAGATAATAAACAACAAGAATAGAGTTCATTAAAAATATTTATCAAAGTTCGACACCAGACTGGATCGAACTGAATCCAGTTGAGTCTCAGCTGCAGAACGGCTAAAATCCCTCATAATGACGTCATCAGCTGTAACCAACCTGAGATGGTCTAAAGGTTGATAAAAGAGCCTGAAGAAACAAACTGACCTGATTTTAGTGCAACTAGGATGAGAAACTAAAAACAGCTTCGATGTGGAAAATGCATTAATATGAAGGATTAATGAATAAACATGAATAGAAAATGGCTGCCACTGCGCCATGTCACCTGGCAGGAATATGAAAACATAAATAAAGTCACGTGATGCTGCTGCTGCAGCCTGAATAAAAGTCACATCTGATCCTCATGAATCTTATTTAACTTTAAGATTTTTAGGTTTGATCTCCAACTTCCTGTTTCATTATTCCTCCAATCAAAGAGGAGCGCCTTTCCTTTCGGGTCACATGGTTCCGCTCAGCAGCTGTTGACGAAGCCGTTAAAGACCCTCTAAAGGTCACGTGACCTGAGCAGGTGAAAACGCGGCTCTCTGATTGGCTGAGCGGAAGGCAGGTGAGGATGGAGGACGCGGCCGCGTCGCTGCTGCTGCTGTGCGGATCCCTGATTCTCGGACCCGCTGCCGGTTCCGGTTCGGGTCCGGATCCTGAGCGCGGCAGGATGGAGCTGCGGCGGGTCCAGAGCCTCGCCGCGCAGCCGCGGTATGGCGGCTGTTGGGCGCGCGCGCTGGAACACCTGGACACGCGCTGCCCGGACATGACGTCAGAGAGTCAGAGACGCCTGGCGCTGAGCTTCACCCACTGTCATCTGAGCAGGTAAGCAGCTGGTCGGAACCTGCCGCTTTGGATTCTTCAGAACCAGAACAGAATCCGGTTCTGTTGGACTCTGCTCAGTCCAGTCACTTCTGATCAGAACCAAGCGGTTCTGACGTTAAAACGTGGCAGGTGGGATGTGACGGCATCATCAGGTGAAGGTCACCAATCTATGACGTCACTATAGATCTGGGCTTATCTGCAGCGGTTCTGTCCAAAGATGAAATATTTTTTTTTTTAAATTGTTCTTTTTTATGTCAAATAATTTGTAGGTTTTTTTAAGTGCTCAACAAAAAATAAATAAATCAAGATTTGAGTGAAATGAAGGGAACATTTGCAGGTCAGTGAAACCGGACCGAAGCGGTTCTGGTGTCACCGTGTTTCCTGCAGTAGTTCTGGTTCCAGAACCAGAACCAGGATTTGGGTCGTTTTATGATCTCTGCTCCTTTTGGCCCTGAAATTAAAACCTAAAATGATACCAGAAACATTTCCCTTCTTAAGATGATTTTAGTTTGGTAATAAAACTCTCTGTCTCCTTTGCTCATGGGTCCAGTTGGTACCGTTGTTGATCTGCAGTCAATGGCCACACAGAATCATTCTGAGGGCCACAGCTGGCCCCCACACCACACTTTGGAAACCACAGTGTTCTGTTTTCTAAAGGTTCTACATTTCATCCTGAAATTACATTTTAGGGTTTTTATGAAAGCCCATTTCCACCATGAAAGGAAAAATAAAAGCCCAACAGGAAGTCACAATTTTGAGTTTTAAAGTCATAGTTATGAGAAACGGTGTAACTTTCTGTCTCATAATTATAGCTTTTTTATTTTTATAAAAAATATTTTCATTCTTGTAATTATGACTTTTAGAACTCCTAATGGGCTCTTTCCACCTGCCGCTCTGACGTCACAACCGCATGCGCAATGCTCTTGTTTCCGCTTTGGGTTTCCATGACGGCTAGAAAAGACAAAGTCGTATTTCAGACGCAAATAAAACAATACTATGCACTTTGTTGTCTTCCTAATATAATGAGTTTTTAAGTTTTCATGGATTTCCAAACGATGCTGAATTAATTAGACGGTGGCTTGTAAATATTGGTCGCTACCAGTTAAAGCTAACTCCGCACAGCTTGCAGTTTGCAGCCTTCATTTCACTCCGGATCAGATTCTTCAGCCTAAAGAAGAAGGTAAAGGAGCTTCCTGTGTTATTTCCATGGAATCACTTCTGTATTCAGCCTGAAAGAGAGTTTATAAGTTTATGGGAACTAGAGAGCAGAGCAGAGCCAGACAGCCAATCAGCTGATCCTCCTGAACACACTGCTGTAAACACCGTCCTGCTTCACAACAAGCAGGCAAAACTAATAAAATCAAATAACAGAGACCTTAACGAACAGGGACATATTTTTCTAAAAGTAACAACTCTGAACCTGAACAGTCAGCTGAACTTTCTAGACACCAGAGCTGCTCTACTGTTAGGCTACTGGCTTGTTGTGCTGCAGAAGCAAAAAGCCTGAACCTAAAATCCCCGTTAATCTCTGACACTAACGACGATAAATACATATACCTGAAAATAAGGTAAAACATTGTCCGTTAGAATGGATAAAAAATGTTTAGATACTTAAATAGCAGATTTTTACAAAAAAAATGTCCGAGAATATTGCCTACTAGCTAAAGCTAATGTTAGCCACAAAGTTTAAAGAAAGTAAAACTCACCTTCGTATCTGTGAATGTATAACGAGGCTACATCTTAAAACTAGTGATGTTACGTGATGGGCCGAGGCTTCGAGGCGTGTGTCGAGTAATGGAGGGGGCGTTGGCGCGTATCGAAGCTCGCTTCATTTAGGGGAGGAGCCGAAAACGATGACGTCTGAAGCCTCGCTGCCCGGCTGTACCACGTGACTGCTTCGGGAAGTGGCTCAGATTTTGGCGCGGGGTTTGACAGCTTTATAAACCCC
>CAEGAG010279988.1:0-19145 GCA_903067065.1 Brachyrhaphis terrabensis
AAAACGCAGTTTAAGAGATTTAATAAATAATGTTTTAAATTACACCTTTAAAATAAAATGAGGCCTGCAGAGAAATATCCACAAAATTATTTTACATTTTTCAAATTCACCACAAATTGACTAATTAATTGAAAACCCGAAACAAATGAAAGAGGTTTTTTATGTAAATTATAAGGAGTTAAAAACTGAATGTTCTTGTTTCCGTCTGCAGCAGGTCCCAATAAATCGGCTAATAAAAGTCTAATAAAATCACTGCCAGCTCTTAAAGCTGCTCTGTAATTTAAATATCTAATTCTGCCACTGTTTTCCAGTTATCCTCTTATTTCTCCAACATCCGTCAGATTAATGACAAACTTTGTGTCTAACATGTGAATTTGAGTATTTCTGCCGTAGTTTTTATCTTTTCAGTGTTTTCCTTCATCCTTCATCAGCGCGTTGAAACAAAGGAGGGCAGCAGCAGCTAAACAGCCTCCTCTCTCTAATTTATGCGATTATCTGCCTTCATGGCGCCTCTCAGCCGTTTATCGATGGAGACGCTGATAATCCAGATTAGGATCTTTTCATCCCGACCATTAAACGACTAAAACAGTTTCGTTCCCACGTTTCTCCTGAAAATGGTGGAGTTTTCTGTCAGGTCAGGCGCCTCTGATTGGCCGAGGATCCAGCCGTTAAACTCGGCTTGTGTTTCTGCTGTACATGTCTAGAGCAGGTGGTGACTAGGTGTGATGGTTTCTGCAACGTTTCAGTCTGAAATGGATCGCTTCACTCCTAAACAAACCGGCACATTCATCCAGAGTGACTCCTGGAAACTAGTTCAACTCCTGCTGTGTTTTTGTCTCTTTATGATGACTGGACGTCGATTCTGTCCTCCTGAAACACCTGACTGAATTATTCCAGAGGTCATTCGGCCGTTTGATTCTGCTGTTGCACCAGAGACTCGGCTCAGTCGTAGGATGACGACCTGCTTCACGTGTTTGTTTTAAAAACTCTTCAGACGAGACAAACATTCAGACTCGACCTTGATGTGGAAATCCTTGAGTTTCAGACGATTTGTTCCCAAACTTTCCGGCTTCAAACCAACAAACTGGTGACAATCCCAACTTTCTAACCTGTCAGATTTTTGGCTTCTTTAGACAAAATGAACTGATTGAACTCTGGCTAGTTGACCTGTCTCCTAGTAAAAGCTAATCGGGTTTCCTGACTGTTTACCTTGAGTTTAACCGAATAAAGAGACTTGTGGATGTAAGACAAGTCTTAACCTTTACTGACACGTTTCTGACTCAGGAATCGTAACTTCATGTTGTATTTGGAGGTTTGCCATCGTGGATGTACCAGTCGCTCTTTTCGTGTCTGATTTGTTGGACTAGACCTTTGACCTGACTAAATTTAGGACTTGGGACCTGACTGGATAATTCTGGGACTTGGTGTTTGGATTTGCCTCTAGTTAAGGAAATGTTGATGTTGAACTTCTGTTCTGAACTTTGGACCCGTTTTCTGTAAACATAAGACTTGACTAAAGTCACCATTTTGGGTTTGACTGTAAATGAGGCGGTACTGCTGCTGCCGGACTTGGACTAGGTGACTTGTACCCTGGAACCTGACTTGGTGTCAGTTTTGAAGACTTGACTTAGAGGTAACTATCCTGATGTGCGTCTGCATTAATCAGTCGTGGCGTTGCTCTGTATAGACCGAGATTCAGATCTTGAGTCTTGGTTTCACCGAACCTTTGGACTCGTTGGACTGGACTTGGAACCTGATCAGTTGGGATTTGACTCTGGATCCATTAGTCTTGAGTTGAACTCGACTGATCCTGCCTTTTTGATCTGATCTTTGCTTTGGGTTTACTCACCATACTGTTGGTCTCTTTGGACTGGACTTGGACTTGGGGCAGGATTGGTCCTCAGGATTTACCTGCTGGTCTTTATTTGGGACTTGCTACATGGGGCCTGACTTGAATGTTACTCATCTTGACTGAAGACTTGAATCTGGTGACCTGGCATTGATGTGTACCAAGTTTTAGGTCAGAAACTAAATGCTGGTTGTAATACTTTGTGTTTTGACTTTCTAACCAGATCATCGTCCAGGTTCTTTGTCTGGGTTTAAAACTCATTGACTTGTTGAACTGTTGTACCTTGTCTTGGACTCTCTCACTGTATTTATATTCATGTTGTACTAGACAGACCTAACCACGATGTAGCTAATGTTGACTAAGCATTTCATTCCAGATAAGATCATGATTTTGGTCTTCCTCTGTAGAAATCCAGTTTTAGGGCCTGAGACTCACATGCTGGTCTTGGTTTGGTTTGTCAGGCTGCTGCTGTGACTTACCTTGGACTTGCTTATAACTTTATGCTTGTTGGACCTGGAAGCTACCTTCCTTTAGCGAGGATTGGACTCTGAATGTGTGAATTTCTTGTTCTCTACCATGGACTTGTCAACCGTAACTGTGGACTTATTGAACCAAACCTGAGGTCTAAATAGTTTGACTCTGGATGAATCACTCTTGGTGTTGTACCTGTTGGATGGAGTTGTAGTTTCTGTGCCCTAGAGCTTCCTGTTGGTATTGATTGAGGACTTTAATTCACTGGACCTTTTCTTGAGCTAACCTTAGTTTCAGACTTGTAGGATGAAGCGGGTCCAACAGAGTTGGGTGTTGCTGGTCTTGACTAAGGATCCTCCATGAACCGTCTTGATGTTAGACTTGCTCTGTGCAGCTTTACGGCCCTGGAGTTGCTTGTTATGGCATTGATTGTACCAGATGTTGGCTGTGATGCAGATGTTGCCAATCTTGACTAAATATTGAACTTAAACTGTTGTTGGACTCTCTGGTTAGTCTTGAGTTGAGATTTCTGACGTTTGACGTCTTAAACTTGACCTGTTCCTCATGATTCACATCCCCACAGAATCTTTGGACTTAATTAGCCAGAATCAAGGCCTAGTTCAAGACTTTGACCCTGTTGGTCTAAGATTTGACTCAGTCAGTGTTGGACCTTCCAATTGAGATTTAACAACTTGTCAGATCTCCTACCTTAGACTTGTTATAACTTTTGTGTTGTTAGATTGGACTTGAGCTGATCCTAGACTTTAACTGAGCCTTTTTGACTTGATGTTTAATGACGATATGAAACATCCCTGTGACATGAAGGTTCATAAAACTAACCCTAATCATGCAGGATATTAAGTGACGCTGCTGATGATCAAACCCAGTCCAAGTCATTATATGAAGACAAAACTATTTAAAAAATGAAGACGATCAGAGAAAAGGCAGCAGACGTCCAGCTGCAGTTGTGATGTTTTGGAGTGAAGCGTTTCATGCCACAGTGCAGTGATGTAACTGTAGAGATGTTTCTAGCTGTTTGCAGCGTCAGTGCTC
This sequence comes from Brachyrhaphis terrabensis, assembly GCA_903067065.1. Taxonomy (NCBI): domain Eukaryota; kingdom Metazoa; phylum Chordata; class Actinopteri; order Cyprinodontiformes; family Poeciliidae; genus Brachyrhaphis; species Brachyrhaphis terrabensis. The sequence continues at coordinate 3,374 of CAEGAG010279988.1, forward strand.
TCAGAGGTAATCTGTTCTCTGTTTGTCTTGTAGATGTTTTCCCCTCCTGTTAGCAGTGGAAAGAACGGACCCACCTCCCTGGGGAGCGGACATTTCTCTGGCTCAAGTACGTCACCATCACCCTCCTTCCTCTCTTCCTCTACTTCCTCCTAATCCTTTCTTTTTCCTCCATCCTCTCTCTTTCCCTACACCTGCTCGCTGATGGCTGTTTGAATATTCCTGCAGTGTTTGGGTTTTCTGCTGGAGCAGCATTGCTGGCCGTCTTTATAAGCTGCTTGGTTGATTTTTATGCTACAGAAGTCTTTAGAGTAGTTGTACAGAGTGACTATTAAAACTTGTTGGTTCGTTTTTGACTTGTTGTTTTTGCTCAAACTGCCTTTGCAGCACATTTTCAGTGACCTGTCCAAGGCTGACCGAGACCCCAAGGTGTTTATATTGTCTTTAGTTTTGCTGCGATGCAAAACGTTGTTGCTCATGTTCACTCCTGATGGAGACTTCCTGTTTTTCGGATTTGCTGCTCTTATCCCTTCCTGCCGGTGCGTGTTGCTGGGATCGGTACATAACACGGTGATTACATGCATTGTTTGGGTTCAAAAGCAAAGAAACAAGCTGTGGATTTTCAACATGCAGTGTAATGTTTCTTATTCACTCATTTTATTCTTCTGTTGCCACTTTCAGCTGGTTTTGATGGTGGTTGTTGCTGTTTGTTTTTTATTAAGCTGTTGTTGTGAATGTTTGTGTGCTGATGCTTTTAAGGTCTAAAGCTGGAAAATGTGACAGAAGAAGCAATGAAACTAGTTTGGTTTGTTGTTCAGACTGTGTTGACGCAGCAGCAGCTGATGGCGTTAAGGAAACAAAAACTTTTACTTTTAGGATTATTTTCATGCAGTTTGAAGATAAATTATTTGCTGCTTTATAAAATCCACACTATACCAGCTTCCTGTTGACTCTATTTGTGGGATCCAGTCAGCATTTAGGTGAAAACATCAGGCTAATGAGACCCAAATACGACTTTTTCATGGCCCAGTTCTGATCTTTTCACTCCCCAAGAAATCCAATTTGAACCAGTTCCACATGTGGAACCGAATCGTAAAGGATCATTTATAAAGATTGAAAGTCTTGTGTTGATTTTTGTCTCTGATTGAGTTTAAAATCGATCGGTAGACAACGGAGCGCTGCTGGGTGACGTCAGCGGGAAGCTTTCAGGTCATAAACCGTTCATACAGAAATCTGTATGGTTTTTAATTGGTAGCAGAAAACAATCTGAGTTTATCAAGATCTGCTGTGGGAACCTTTATATTTGGGACCCATATGGGTAGAAAATACTGGGAGAACAAAATGGCTTCCATTCTGAGACTTATTGATCTGAAATGGCCAATACTGGAGGAAAGGTGAATGAGAAAAGTTGCCAAACTTTCTGCATGTTTTAACCCCATATTGGTAGGAAACTGGAAACCAGTTCAGAACTGTGGGTAATAAATGGGACCCATATGGATCTTAAACATGTTTTTCTAACTTAAATGAATTTCCTTTGTACTTGTTGGGAACCAAGATAATATCTAGATGGTGTCTAACTGGTTTGCAGTTATAGGACATATTTGGTCAATCTTACCAGTAGAACCAGTAGAAAATATCATAAACCTTTTAGTAGTTAAGTTGTTTTAAGTGAAAGGAAATTCTCATTTATATAAAACAATACAATTATGTTTTTTTTTCTCTTTTTTTTGTTTTTTTTTACATCAGAGTAATACTTGCAGCCAATGTTTACCAATCTTTATAAAAACTCTTATTTCTAACCTTCTGTTTGTTGGATTTCTTATTTAATCAGAATTTATTTTCCTTTAGAAACCTATGAATAATTTCATGTTTGCTTCATGTGTTAAACAAAGTGCACTGTGATTAGATTTAAAGCTTGTTTCTGTTATCAAAGCAGTTTTTCCACGTTAGCTGATGGAACTAGCTAACTCTTTCTCAGCTCAGATGTAAAGTTAATTTATTTTTTAGCTGTTAATAAAATCTAAAGTGTTATAAACTCAATCCAAACACCCCAACCTTTATACTCGACACTCATTTATTAGAAACTTTGTTCATGGAGTCAGACTCCATTCCAGCTAAAGAACATAGCTTTGGCTAATTGTTAGCTCTAGCTAATTTAGCTAACAGCTGAGCAGAGATAAACAAATATCTTTAAAGTTTTACTGAAAGTTAAACTCATGAAATGTTGTAGGAAATGATTGAGGTTTAGCATCAGTTGGCGTGAGGCTAAGCTAATGTGTTCAGATGAGGCCTGTAGCTAATGGAGTTAGCATTAGCTAAGGTGTTAGCTGTGTTTGTTTTGCCTGTTGAACATAAAGTTTACAGATGAACCCAGCCCGTATCACCACCCCTCCACCACCGAGCTTTACAGTGAAATATTTGTAATTTTTACTGTAACATATTAGCATTAAATCTGAAACATTTTGTCATGACTATTAATTAATAAACGCATCAAATTAAAGTCCAGTTCAACTGGATTTCTCTGCGATCAGAGATCATTAAGTTCTTCCTCCATCTCGACACTTCCTGTTCTGACGTCCCATCAGCAGCGAATTGGGTCGTTTTGTTGGCGCTCTGCCTCCACGCGAAGCTCGGAAGCCATTTTGTTTCTTGGCTGGGAAGCAGAGGGACGGCGAGGTGTCGCCTTTGTTTACCGCGCCGATGTGCCTGGTTGTTGTTTTCGGAGAGGTTGTCTGCTCCCATGCCGTGAATGCAGATCGGAGGGAGGACGAGAAATTTAGGGATTTGGCAGCTCGCTCGCCCCCTCCTCTCTCTCTCTCTCTCTTGGTTCTGTTGGGCCTGAGGTTCGCTAACTCATAACCGGAATGTTCCTTTTATTTTGATTCATATAGTTGTATCACACAAACACACGTGCAGCGCTCTCCTTGGACAAATCACGCCCTGGTTCTCACACACACACACACACACACAGCCCCACACACACACACAGCCCCCCACACACACACACACAGCCCCACACACACACACGCGTGCGCGGCCTGCCACCCCCGCTGTGGCTTTCTGCAGGCCTCGGCATTTTGATGAGCCGGCTGCTGTTTGTGAATGCAGCTAATTAGAGCCCTGTAGGCTTTCACAACCACCAGGCTGAGGTTCCCAACCGGCGGGGCGCGGCCAGAGGCTGGGACGGGCCCAGAACAAACGGGGTCCTTCACACCTTTCAGGCCCGACTTTGGTTTTTTATCCATAGTTAAACGTATGAAGAAACATCTGAATTAAAAATCTGCCTTGGTTACGATTTTCACTTAGAGAAATATCTTTATTGGAGCAAAAAGGGAATTTATTTGAGTAATCCAAGTCAGTTTGTCTGATTAATTAGATCAATGAAAATGATCAGTTATTGACAAACTGCAGAGTGATGTAGCCAAGTGTATGTGGTGGAAAGTTGAGTGGAAGGAGAAATAGTCGTAATAATAAATAATATGTCGCACAGCAAGTCGAAATATTTCATTAAAATAATGAGAACAGCTGTGAGGTCTCAGTTGTTTTCCTCTGGGGAATGTTGAACTCCAGATGACCTTTGACCCTTCCCAGGTAGATGTGCGGCTGCAGCTCTGAGGTTCTTGCTGATGTTTTTCCACCCTGACGTTGTTAACACGTCCGTGTGACGCAAAGTGGGATTTTTAAAATGTATTTTAAAATTTTTATAAAAAATAAATGAACATTTTTTATAAATTGCAAAAATAATATTTTTATAGTTTTTATTTGCTTATCTTTCCACCTTAGCATTGTTAACTGGACTGTGTGGTTCAAAGTGGCATTTTTAAAGATTTTTTATTTAAATTTTAAAAATATGTATTTATTAAATATTTCTATTTTTCCACCCTGGATGGTTTTCTTTTTTTTTTTTTTTTTAATTAAGCTCTTTATTAATATTTTGGCTTTTGCACTTTAGAAAAACCCTCCAGTTCTGTTTATGCAGCTAAAAATAATTTCTAATAAATGTTTGGAGGTTTTACTCTGATTTGTTCGACTAAAGGAGAAAATGTCTTTAATTTGACGTTTTCTATTAATTCATCATTTTCTTATTCCAGTTTTAGCCACAAACGTTCCCAGCCTTCATTCCTCCTTTCATTTCCTTCGCTGTCATTTCTGTCAGAAAATCTGCACATTGTTGCTGCAGCGTTGAAATGAAAGCCGTGAAGCGGAGGTGAAAACATGTCGGATGCTAAGCTAAATCAGGCCCAGGCTAATGAATAAACCACAAAGAGCCACTTGTTTCCTGATGAGATTGGATTCCCAAATGACAGCTTCCCTCTGAATTAACGCCTTCATTGCAGGCCAGAAACTCGCCGCCGCACAAAGGCCTCCAAACACGGGCGAGAGAGGGGCGAGCGAGCGGCGCGGCCCACGGCGGCGGCGCCCACGGTTACCGCCAACCAGGAAGTGGATTAGAAGCTTTAATTATTGAGAGATTTCAGCGTTGTTGTTTATTTTGGGATCATCCCTGGAAAGATAAAGACACAGAGTGTTTCTTTATGTGTGTGTGTGTGTGTGTGTGCTATAGAGTGTGTGGGTGTGTGTGTGCTATAGAGTGTGTGTGTGCTATAGAGTGTGTGTGTGTGTGTGTGCTATAGAGTGTGTGTGTGCTATAGAGTGTGTGTGTGTGTGTGTGCTATAGAGTGTGTGTGTGTGTGTGTGTAATCTCCTGGATGAAGCCGTTCGGCTTCACGCCGTCCAACAGAACCGTCGCCGCTCGTCCTTCCTGGTTTCACCGGGAAACAGCAGAATGTTCTAGTCCAGGTCAGGAAGAGCTGCAGAGGTCAGAGGTCAAACCAAGCGGAGTGGAAACCATGGAAACGGAAGGAAACGATCCACTGGTTTATGGAAGAGAAGAAACAAAAGAGACGAGGGAAAGTTCTGATGGAGATGGACCGGATCAGAACCACCGACTGTCTGACCGTCCGTCCGTCCGTCCGTCCATCCATCCATCCATCTATCCATCCGTCCGTCCATCCATCCACCAGAATGTTGAATTTGCTTCTTCTTAGTTTTCTATGTGAATCTGTTTAGTGCGTAGTGCCTCTCTCTCATTCTTCCTCTGCAGGTTTTCACTTGTTTCTCCTATTTCTGCTCCTAAAACATCTTCAGCTCAGGCAGGTTGGGGAACATCAGTCTCCTACTGATTCTCTTTAGGATTCAGGTCTGGACTTTGACTAGGCCGTTCTACCCCATGAATCAGCTTTTATTTGATCCATCCCAGAATATTTCTGGCTTCCTGTTCAGGGAGTTGAACCTCCAGCTCAGGTTTTCCTCCTTTTCCATAAACTCTGTCCCACAGCATGATGCTGCCACCGCCATGCGTCACTGTGGAGTTTTACTGATTCCTGTTTCTGATGAAACTTTTCTTGTTTTTAGTTGTAAAACTGGTGGCAGCTCATTCTGACGCCGCTGCTGGAGTCGGTAACCGAGGCCAGAGACCGTCGCCGTGCTGCGGTAAAGCGGATTAAACTGCTGCGCTTCCACCCTGACAGCACCAACAATGCTCTTTCTCCATCAGTCTCAGCGTTGGAGTTTGTATTATTTGCTCTGAATGTATTAATGGTTATAAATATCTGCTCCTTTCAGTGGATTTCACTCCATTCATTTCTCTTTTCCTCGTCGAAACCTTAAGACAAACGCGGGAACGCGTCGCCCGCCAGCGAGCGTCACGCGTTAGCGGGGGAATCTGGGCGCACGCGGCCCGATGGCGCGCCTGATTCTTGTTCCCCTAATTGGCATAGCTTATTAAGTCACAGTTGGCAGCGGGGCAGAAAGGGGGTTGCTTTAATAACATCCCCTCTCCGTTTGATTTGATGCACTTGTTCGGAGGCCGATAACGCCGCGCGCCGCCCCCGCCGCCGCCCTCCTGTCTTTATCCGGTGAAATGTGGCTCCGTTCCGCCCGTCACTCAACGCCGCCGCGGCTGACGGCGTTCAGAATAGAGCAGTCCTCGCCCCCCCGCCGCCGCTTGCTGCTAAATTGTCTCGTTTTCCCCGGCATGGCGGTGCAGAACGGCTCACAAAAACACCCAGCCATGCTCCTAATTGTGCCTGGATTAGGGATTAATAGGCGTTTTTAGCTATAATGGCAAATATTATTAGCCCCATTTGCTTTTCTAATGCTAATAATGACTTTACTAATAAAGGCAGTGATTTCAAGGTTAGCGCCTGTAAGCTCCGATCGCAGCCGACGGTTTTCTTCCTTAAGCTCAGGAGAGCGGCGGGCCGCGTGCTCCAACGGGCCGCGCGCCACCGAGTCGGCGCGCCAGATGTTTTCCCCCAAGATGAGGCCCAGAGGTGTTGAGCTGCTAGCTTTAGCTCCCACTTTGGGCTCTAAAATCATTTCAAAACAAGTCAAACTTAACACTTTAAATGTCTTTTACTTGTTTTTTTATGGTTGTTTTCTGTGATTCTAGCTTCAGTTAGGATTTTAAATAGTTTAACATCAAGTCAAATTTAAAATTTTACATCTATTTTAACTGTTTTTTATGTTTTTTTGTGCTCTTTACTTCCCACTTTAGGCTCCAAAATCAGACAAAATCAAGTCAAACTTTTTAAACCTGTTTTTAGTTGTTTTCTTTAGTTATTCCCACTTCAGGCTTTAAACTCATAAAGTCAAATTTAATGTTTAAATCTGTTTTTTGTATTTCTAACTTTAGTTTCTACTTCAGGCTCAGCAATCATTTAAAATCAACTGAAATTAAACATTTTAAATCTGTTTTGCTTTTCATGTTTGGGTTTTGTGAGGTTTCTCATTTCTATGCAGCATTTATCCCTGCAGAGGGAATATCCAGTTATCCTCCAGTTAAATTTAATACCTTCAGAACTGAAAAACAAAACAAACTGAAAACTGACTGGAAAGTGTTTCTATTTATTCATAAATCACGTGAAAAAGGAAAGGTTTTTTTCTGATTTAACTTCCACAAGGAAGCAGTTGGAACAAAAACCAGATAAAATCACTTTAGTTTTATTTATTTGTATATATTAAATAAACAGCAGCAGCGGTGTTAGTACTGCTAAATGATAAGTTTATTTTATGTCATACATTGTCATTAATTGCACAATTAATCACCTAAAACCCACGCGCTTCTCTGGAAGAAAATAAAGTTTATAAAAATACCGGAAAAGGACGGACATCCGGTTCCGGTTCGTGGCTGCGTGTTTGATGTCCGTGTGGCATCGACGTTGTTTTTTCTAAGTTTTTCTTTTTTTAGATTCATTAAAACTCCAGTTACAAACCAAGGGGATGAAAACGGAGATTAGAGGATGACGGACATCAGTTTGGACTCGGACATTTACGTGAATAATGTGTTAGACGGCAGATTAGAGCTAGCGCTTAGCCAGAAAGCTAACTAGCTGAGCTAAGCTAGCCTGTTAGCCGCTATAGCGAGGCGCTGCAGAGTCATAGACAGTTTGTCACAAAAATGCTTGTAACTCCATTATTTCTTATCAATATGGCTTAAATTAAAGCTTAGCGAACTGCCAATGTTTTGATATGTAAAACATATTTTCTAGCGCGATGTAAATCTGTAAACAGGTTTTTCTCAAGATTCAAGAGGACAAAACAAATGTTCTCCTTTAAACTGGAGAACTTCATTTTACATAATTGAATTAATAAATGAGTGAATATACTTTATTAATCTGAGAGGGAGGTTCATAATTGCAGCTGTAGGATCAATAGTTTTTGTATACGTTATATTATCCTGATATGAATTCTCCAGTTTTTGTTGTTGAACTTTCAGAAATGAAAGCGGCTGCGTTTTTCTGCAGCAAAGGAGAAAATAACAGAAAAACAGATGAAGACGCTGGTATCCTGCTTTTCTTTCTCACTCGCTTTGCGAACTTTACTGTTCAAGCACACCTGTTGCCGTGGCAACCGACTGACAACAGCTCCGCTAACCCACAGAGTGGAAGTGACTCATTCAGGTGTATCAGGAATCGACACCAAAACACACGTAAAGAGCAGAACATGGAGTCTGTTCCACTTTTGTTTTCAAGTTGGATGATTATTTTCTAATAATTAATAATTATCTGAAGTTTGTCACCTTGGTTCAGTGAAGTTTCTAAGGTCACTGCTGAGGCCTTCCCGCCTCGCCGTTGCTGCAGTGAGGGTGTACTTATTTTCTTTCTTTGTCTTTCTGCCTGTAATTAGAAAACTTTTTCTGAAGCAGGTTTTTCTCTTTGCACCTCATAGATTTCAGGAGACAAACACAGATGATTAACTTATTTCCTGACTTCTTCTTCTGCTCCATAATCACATTTCAGTTCATTCATTAGAACTTATTTATTATCTGAAATACCTGAAAACCTAATGACATCACCCTGTACTTTGTTGTTTGCAGCTGATTAGAAGAAGCCAAACATGCCGGTTTCCACGGTGGCGGCGGCGGCGGCTCTTGTTGAGCTATTAGCTGCATTCACAGGTGTCTTTTCTGTCGCTGCTGCCTCACAATCTGCTCGTTTCCTCGCTGCACTCAGCCTCACCTCCACGCATCGCGCTGATCTTCAGCTCCCAGCCTTTTGGTGAAGCCGCCGGCTCTCCTCGCCGCCGCCGCGGTCGGTCCGTGACGTCGGCGAGGTGCCGGCGGCGCCGCAGTGGCTGCTGGTTCCCACACCTGTTCGCTTGTGATGGCGGCTGCGGCGGCTAATTACCCGGTCCTTAAAAAATAAAGAGACAGGGAACGTCAAACCCGCCTGCCTGGCAATTACAGCGACGCTCAACACCTCTCGGCAACAAACACCACTCCAATTACCGGCACAGGCTTATTCTGGGAGGCGGCGGCGGCGCCGTGTTTATGCTAGTGGGTGAAAGCCGCTGACATGCTAACTTGTTTTGGGAGCATCAAAACTTGTGTGTTTTGGGTTTGGGAGAGGTGCTTCACCGCAGAAAATCACAGTCTGACCTCTTCATCCTCCCAGTCAACTGGTTACAGAAATCATAATATTCATAAAACCAATAAAATATACTTTAAACAGAAATCTGGACCTACTGAGAAGATAATAGCTGTCTGAGTAACTGCATCAATGCAGCGTGGCACGGAGGTCATCAGCTTCAGTCTATTCAGGAGTTTAAGACACTTCAACTATATTATTTATTTTGGTGTTCACACTTTTTCCTTCCACTAAACTTTCCGATAAACTTTGTGAGCAAGCAGCATCTTTTGGGATGATTTTTGTGTGGATTTTCCTATTTGTGGAGGCAGTTTGACTGTAAAGTCAGCAGTTACAAGATGGCTGAACCCTCATGTCTCAGGATTAAAATTCAGTTTTATTTGTCTTGTTTTTTATTCCAAAGAAACTGAATTTAGATTTTTCATGAGCTGGTTTGAGATTTCTGCCGTGACTCTTTGGGGTATTTTTACTCAAACATCCTGTCCTGCTCTGATGTTTGGTGGTTCTGCTGTGGTCCAGTTTTACTCCTGACCTTCAGCGTTTGATGCGTCTTCCTGCTGAGTTTCCTCACTTCCTGTTCCGGTTCCTCCTCTCTGATCTCAGGAAGACAAAACAACAGAAATGAACTAAAATCACACTTCAAACGTCTGTCTGCGTTTAAACCTGGGAGTTAGCAGGAAGTCGAGGCAGAACGAATGTAAAGCTAAATGCTAACTGTTAGCATTCATGTTTCAGATTTGTTTTATTCAAAATTTAAGTTTTTGTTTTGTTTGGATTGTGAAAATCAAATAAACATATAATAATTCTTCTCATGAAACTACTTTTAATTGATTAGATCCTTTAAAATTCTGCCAATGCCTGATTTCAGCTACGCAGTGTTTAGTGTTAGCTGGTGGCTAATTAGCCAAAAACACACTGAAAATGAAAGTCTTTTTCAGTTATTTCTTCTGTATTTGTCACATTATTTTTTACATTTCTTATATAAATATATATTGAAGGAAATATTGAAGACTTTTCTAAATGAGAAACAACAAAGATGCTGACAATAAGGGAAAACATGGGTTATTAAACAGAAAACTGCTTTATGGTTTTATTTTCAGCTTGTTTTGGGTCTCATTGGTCTTTTACTTGTTGTTCTCCACTGATATTGTTAAATCTAAAGCTTTTCTATAGTTTGTTTGATCAGCTCAGCGTTCAAACAGATTTTCAGTTTGTTCCTGATCAGTGGAGCATAAATCTCTCATTTTTATTTTATTTTCAGTCAGATCTGTGAAGACTTTGTTGCAACAATCAATGCAACTAAAGATAAATTAATGGATCTTATTGGGAAAATGTTTTTTTTAATCCTGTAAATGTTCTTCAGGAGACAGAAGGCCGACTTTGTAACCGTCTTTATGTGGTTCTGAAGGTCCAAACCCAGATTTCAGCCTGATCTCTGCTTTCCAGCTGTAATAACTGAAACTCGATTGTTCCTCCTAAGATAATAACTTCAGTTTTGTTTTTGTTCACCTGGAGAAAGTTTTGGCATCAATTGTATTAGACACAATATGCAAATGAAGCTACTTGATTAACTGGTGTTTTCTTTGCTCTTGGATTTATTTTTCCACTCGTCTTAATTTGGATCAGGTCAGGAAGATGTGAGCTTCAGTTCAGTCCATCAGTCAGTGAATAAAATCTTTTGTAACCCGGGAGTCTGAATCCCAAACATCCTGTTTCCTCATCCCAGCACTTCCTGCTCTTCTTCCTCTCGTCTCGTGCGACTCGTTCTGCAGAGACGTCGTTCCTCGTTGGAACTGTTCGTTGGTTCGTTCGGCGGGTCGAACCATCCGGCTCAGAGCGAGGGGCGAGGCGGACGGTGGTTCAACCCGGCTTTTGTTTTGGGCTCAGTTTTTGGCAGCGCTTGCAGCTTCAGTGGCACTGCCAAGTTTCTCTCTGTGTGTGTGGTGGATTTAATTCACTACCAACCCCCTCTTTTCCACACACACACACACAGTCTGTAAATTGTCTGGAACACCCCTAATGCCATCTGGTCTTGTGACAGGCTTGTGTGTGTGTGTGTGTGTGTGTGTGTGTGTGTGTTTTACATGCATGAGTAAAAACATAAGAACCAGAAATTTAATGCACCTTCTCCTGTTTTCTCTCCATGTGTAAACATTCACCCAGACCAGCAGGATCTGAAATTTGTGCTAATCTGAATATTTTCATCATATTTTTCATTATTTCTTTTGTTTTGGGTGTTTTAGGAATTAATTTTATGATTCTTTGTTGCAGTCCTGTGATTCATTACTGGAACATCAAACAGAAAATATCAGAATAAATGTAAACACAGGAACTGGTTTTCAAACGATGGTTTTGTTTAATAATGGAGGAAAAACTGGTTGATTCCAGTAAGTTCTTCCTTGATAAATCATGAAATGATTGTGATTAATCACAGCTTAGGTTCAACTTACTGATTACTGCTGGATGTCTTGAATCAAGAGGAACCGACTGACAACATGAAGTAGGACAAAAGTTCCCAAAAAGCAAAACATTAGACAACATTAAAGAACTTCAAGATGAGAAACAAATCTGAGATCAATTAGGACAAAATGTTGTAGAAACAACATTAAACTCTGTTTAATGTTTATTAATGTTATTTAATGTTTATAACTCTGTTCTGTTTATTAAACTCATTGGGTTTAATTTCCAATTATCAAGCTAATTTTACTCTGTTTCAAAAGCAAACAGAGATATAAGAGGAATTTAAAGCTCAAACTAAAAGTCGTATCAAAACTATTGTTGATTATGGGACCTTAATCAGGTCATTCTCTCAGTTTTTACGGGGAACGGAGCTGAAACGCAGTGGGACTGATTGGAAGTTGGGATCCATGATGTTGGTATAAAGTCAGTGTGCGCGCAGCTGTGGAGGCTGTTGTGTGAAGGGAAGTGAAAAATGGACGACGACATTAGCTGTTTCCAACAGTCATGAACATTTGGATTCAACCTTTCAAGTGTTGCGATAAAGAAAAGTACTAAAAAATGCTTTGCATTTGGTGCCTCTGGTAAGGCGCAGACTCACAGTGGAGGGAAAAGTTTAAGACAGAATTTATTTATCACAATAACTTTCAGAAAAATCAAGAGAGTAAAAGCTTCTTTTCATAACTGAGTGTAGAATTTTGCCATTTCCATCCACCTTCTCTAAAGAAACGTTGGCGACACGGCTAAGACTCAGAATATCGTTAAGGTTTATTTGATGGTTTTATGGTAAATAGACGTTAAATTGTTTAATATTTGTGTGCAAAATTTAAATTAATGGGCATGTTTTGCTTTTTAAAAGTGTAAACTATGTATTCATGTTACCATAGTTACTATCTTTTATGCTAAGAGTTTAATATTTACTATTTGAGCTGTGGTTTGTTTGTAAATACGTCTCTAATTGGACTACTAACAATCTGTGGCTGTTTTAAGCTTAGCCAATTAACTGTAGCTCTCTCAAACAAATCTGGTGCTGATGGTCTGAACAGGAAGTGGTGGCACCAAATTAGATCCAGCCCAGGGCTCTAGAACAGTTTGTCCCAGCCCTGGTAGATCAAACGTCATTAATAAATCAGTAAAATTTAACTGTGATTATGTAAAAATGGTCAAATTTATCAAGTTAAGTGGTTCAAAGTCAAACTTCCTGTTTGTGGATAAAAACTTAAACGATGGCCGATGTATGGAGCTCCAACGATGGAAAAGTTTTCCTTCTGGGGGGAGTTTTGTTTTCAGACTTAGTGAATCTCATGAATCTGTGTTGAAGACCCCAAAGTGAACATGAAGTCCAGGAGCAGAGGAACGTAGCGTAGCATGCAGCGTTTTCAGTTTGGTTCGCAGAGATCAGGAGAATTTAAAGAGACGGAGCGGATTCACATGAATGTGGGGATCATGCGGGTTGACCTGAGGAGACCAGGCTGCTGGCTCCTCATTGGCTGATGAACATCTGGCAGTGTGTGTGTGTGTGTGTGTGTGTGTGATACCACATTGATCTCTCACATTCCACTCTGTCAGGACTGAAAAGCAGGAGCTCCTCACTCCAAACATTTCCCTCTTCCTCCATCTCTCTTTTCTCCTCTTTTGTCTCTCGTTCCTCTTCTTCTCAAACATGGAAGAAGATTCTTTTAACTTTAATCAGTTGATTTAAATTGTGTGTATCTTCTACAGTGGAAGCAGCACTTGGTCAAAAATCTTACTTTTTTTCTGTTTTGATTAAAACTGAATCAAAAACTTGATGTAGTTCTGTCTGTAAAAATCTCATCACCTTTTCCAGTTTCTTCTTGTGAACAAACATTTGGAAACATCTGCTTGAACTGTTGCACATCGGTTTAGTTTGGTGTCTTTGTGAAACACATTGGATCCCAAGTTGTCCTTTTCACAGAGATTTGTCTTTAAAACATAACTCTAAATTTATTTTCCTTGGCGTTGAATCACTGAATCATCAAGATTTGAGATGAAGAAGACAGTGGATGTTAGCTTCTCTGGTAAAATGGTGTCCATTGTTTGTATTAATGCATATTAAGGTATATTTGGTGTTTGAAATATTAAAATGAGTAGTTTTAGGTGTTTAAGACTTGGTCTCACTAATTTTAGCTATTCATGGGTGCAGAAATGCTAAATTGCTTCACTCTCTTCAAAATAAAAGCATGAACCTGAACAGCTACTTGAAGAGAAGTAAAGAATTAAACTGAGCTGAAAGTTTACCAAACAGCTCAGTAAAATGGTGCTTCTCAATTTATTAGGAATAATCGCTTGATGAAGATGAAGAGCTAAGTGCGCTAAGCATTTTAAAAGTTAGCAAAGTGCTAAAGTGCTACATGACAAATTAGCGATGCTATTAGCGCATTAGCAGGTTATAAGTCTGTGTTCAGGTGGGTGGCCGTGGTTTAGGTGCTTTGAGGTGTCTGTTGGTTCTGGAACGGTTCTTTTGGGTCGGGTCCGTTTAACACACCTGGTGTCAACTTGACCTTTCACCCCGTGACGGCTTCAGCTTCTCTATCCGGGTTAAAACCCGCCTCTGAATGACATCTGCTGTTGTTTTTGAAAGCTATCCAAGCTGCAGAATGTTAATTTAAAAAGTTGAGTTTATCTGTTTTGAATTAGTTGTTATCTGTCTTGTGTGACAGGTTTGTGTTTGCAATAACTTGAGGCTGAAACCCCGTCTCTGCTCAGCGGTTTTAGCCTTTGGTTAAGAGGATGTTAAAGAGGACATTAGATGGCTGTTTAGAGTTTCCACTTCTCTCTCATTTTCCGGCTTGCTGCCTGTTGGATTGCCGTCCTCTGACAGCTTGAAGCCATTTGAGGAACCAATTATCCAATAATGCAGCTTTATGAAGTTCCAACCCTGCTGCTGTTCTTGGAAGGCAGAAGATTTACGACACCGGAGCTTTATGGGGAACAACCGTCATTTGGAAGTGGGCGACATCCACGTCTGCAGAAAAACATTTGCATTAATGTCCTTCATTATCTGGGTTTAATATCTAAAGCAGCCGTAAATAATAAACATGCAAAACGCCTTGTAGACCAAAGTTTTGTGGAGGCTTTGTCGTGTTTTTAGATTTTAATTATTGATTTGTTTAAAGATTTTTAGATGTAATTCTGACTCATGGTGACCACTTCAAGATCTGACCGCAGCTTTTCAACGAAGCTCAGATTTATTTTGATCTTTGAGCCATTTTGTTTCCTTCACTGGAAAAACTTGGTCTTTATTCACGGCAGACATCTTGGACCGACCTGAGAGGAAGTCGGTGTGCGGATGGCGTCAGGATGCCCCAACCAATCAGAAAACGACAAATTAACTTTATCTGAACTGCAAATTTTTTAATTTCCTTTAAATACTAAAACAACAATGAACCAAAGAAAATTACATTAACGAGGTAAAATAAGGAGAAGTAATAAAAAGTAGTGATCCAGTTTAGAATGAATCGTTTGTTAAAGTTGTTTTTAATCAGAATCAGTTCTGACCAGCTGGGCTTTTAGTTCTGTTTTAAAGGAACTCAGTGTTTCAGCTGTTTTACAGTTTTCTGGAAGTTTGTTCCAGATCTGTGGTGAATAGAAGCTAAAAGCTGTTTCTCCGTGTTTGGTTCTGGTTCTGGATGCAGAGCAGAACCAGAAGACCTGAGAGTTTTAGATCTAAAACTCTAGATCTATAACTCTAGATCTATAACTCTGGATCTATAACTCTAGATCTATAACTCTAGTTATAACATAGAGCTGTGTATCGTCTGCATAGATATGGTAGCTGATCTTATTTCCTGTTGTAACCTGAGCTGGTGGGAGCATCTAGATACAGAATAAGAGGGTTCTAGGACTGAGCCTTGGGGAACCCCATGTGTGATTTCTGTTTGTTTCAGTGAAAAGTTTCCTGTTGAAACAAAGAAATCCAGTTCTTTAAAAAGGTTCCCAGACCAGATGAAACCCAAATTATGGTTGAGATGTTTCTAGTTTGTCTTCACAAAACCACTGAACAAAACTCTTGTTGTTTCAGAACCATCGTCCGTAACTGACTGGTTCTTCATGATTCTGGTTCTCTGAAGTTGTTTAACAAACTGATGTCAGAGGCTGCGTCTCTCCTGCCAGCCCCGTTCAGTCCAACTCCGGTCCGTTTGTCTAGAAAGTCCGGTTCGGTTGGTGAGGTGTGAATGCTAAGCTAACACTGGTCCTCCAAACCTCGGTTTGGGTTCGGATGAAGTGAACTCTGGTTCGTTTTGAATGCATATGTGAACAACCAAAACAAACGTGTTAGCCTAGCGCTAGCAGGAAAAATGGCTCCAACCGCTAAAATCTGATCCTCCATCTTGTTTCCATCTGGTGAAGAAGGAAGTTGCTCTCAG
>CAEGAG010280026.1:0-18778 GCA_903067065.1 Brachyrhaphis terrabensis
ATTGAGTCATTGATGCACTCTAGTATTTGGCTGGATTCCCCCTGTTCCTACTGACAGAAATGACTGATTTTGTGTCTTCTATCTTCTTGAATTTCCATTTTGCTATAATGACTATGTTGAATGAAAAAGTCAAAACTCAAACTCAATAAAATGAATCAACACAAAATTAAGAAAAGATCGCTTAATATTGCTCACAACAATTATTTAAATACCTGAACAAAGGTTTCAGCAGTTAAAAGTACTGATATTTTACATCAAAAGGTGACATCCTTTCCACAAAATCTCCAACTTAACAATTACATTTCTATTTATTTATATTTTAAATTTAGTGTATACATTTTAAGCAAACTAAACAGGCTGACCAATAAAAATGACAAGTTTTGTACTTCCTCCTTTTGCGTTATATCTGGATAAACTGAACTCTCTGGTGTGAGGCCAATATCCTGTCTCACTCTTTCTAAAGCAACACTGAAAAAAGAAAAAGACTTGACACATTCCTTCTGTTTCAAATGAGAAGTGAAACTCATAAGCAATAAAACCCTACAGTAAATTGCTCACTGCAGTACACTCAGGGGTTTTGTTTCTACCGTCTTAATGGCTTCGGTGCCTAATGGCAGCTAATGTTAGCAAACTTTTGACAGATACTGTGCTGGCAAATCCCAGAATCACTGAGTGATTTTTGTATTTATTACTCTTGCGAGATGGAGGGATCTTTTTAAATCTGAAAGTTTTATGACATTATCTTAATGAAAGGCCCCTGCTATGTAATTTTTCAACTGAATCTGGTCGCTGTGAGTTTGTGTTTAGATTAATTGTAAGTTTTGGAAGAAATCAAGACTAATAACTTGTGTCTTTTGTAAGCCTTGTGTGGCCTCTCTGCGTACTGTACTCTACTTAATGTAGTTTTTGTGCAATAACAACAATATTCTTTTATTTTAAATGCTCTCACTAGCCACTTTATTAGGTACGCCTATTAACTCACATAGTAAATGAGCCAGATGTGCAGAAGATGACTCACTGAAGTACAAACCGACTATAAAAATGACTTTAAAGCTAGCTGTGAATGTATGTGTTTTGGTGCCCGATAGTCTTCTCTGAATAATTCAGAAACTACTGATCTATGGGATTCATGCGCTCTGGTTTTACATTGGCAACAAAATATTCAAAATGCCTTCTCTGTATTCACATGTCAAACCTTACATGAGCTACAGCAGCAGACAACCGCGCTGAGTGCCTCTTACGCAAGAGGCAAAAGATGAAACTCTTTCCTATCCTAGGGAAAGACTTGGGTGTGGATTAAAGGACGAATCAATCCGGTCGGCATCAACGTTTCAGGCTGGTGTTGGTGGTGAAATGATGTAGGGTTTATTTCTGGGCTCTGTTTGCATCAAATGAGCATTATTTAAATGCCGCAGTACACGGCAGTCCCCAAAACAGTCAAGGGATGTTTTGGGACACAGTGTTGAATTTATGACATAAAGAATAAAGACCTTTGTGAAAGCGGCCCAGCTCAGTACTAGCAAGACTTCCCTAATAAAGACTCAGATGAATGGACACGTCTTGTTTTTTTTAATGGTCAAGTTAAAATTCAGTTCAGCACAACAATGCCCTACAGTTTAGATGTTTTTGTTGCTGGTAAACATTTTTAAGTAAACATTTTTTGTTTGATTTATGCTAAAATATTATATCTTATTTTAATTAGAATAGAATATGTTACTATTTAAGACGGATCTTATTAAGCTTTTATTCGAAATGCTCGTGTCGAGACATCTGAGCTAATATCAGTGACCCGAACCAGATCTTATTTACTGGCTTTGGTGATTAAAATCCTTAAAAATATATATGTGTGTATTCTCTGCGTTTATATGATTGGTATAATATATGCTGATAAACTCGGTTTAAATGACTGGAAAACCAAAGGTTTAATGCTGGCCGTCACCCCTTTGTGTGGGCGTATTGTTGGGTGTTTATTTATTACCAAATAAAACTCAGCCCCAGTAAAGCAACAGGAGCTTGAGTGAGTAAGAAATCTGATGCAATCCCTTGAACACTCCAAAAATATACCACGTTTGTGGGTTTCTTCTTTTTGTTTTTTGGCTTTGGCACATCTCGCACCCTCTAAGACCCTGAAGCAACTTCTGCTTTCTGAAACTCAGTGAGTCTGAAGTAAGTTTGACTCCAGCACAAACACTAATATCGGCCTTGTCCATCAGCCCCTTCTCACATCAGTCATTTCAGATAATGATTCTCAGCTGAGTGCAGCAGAGACTTGAAGGCTCAGCGGGGAGCATCAGCCGACGCGCTCGCGTCTTCCTCCCTTGTTCTCGGTATAAAGGGGATGAGGAGGACGCGGGTAACTATCAGTTATCAGCACGAGGATTAGGGACTGTCATCAGCAGCCATATGCCTCACATTACCCTCGCCATGACACTAGATGGAGAGAGGGGAAAAAAACAGAGGGATAGGCGTTGAAGAGGAGGAGGAGGCTCGAGGGAAGGATTACGTTGGGCTCTAAAATTTCAGGGTAAAAAGTCAGGTGGAGAACAGAGCCTGTCAAAGTAAAGTCTGATAAATGTGCAGACTTTGGCATATGAACATGGATTTTCAGGTGTGCAGAAATTTCACATTGAGATACATAAAAGCCCTGCGGTGGTTGTCACAGGAGCACATGTCAGCGCTCCTGAAGGAGTGGGAGAGCCTTAGTTGCAGCGGCTGCATTTATGTAAAAACCTCAAACTGAAGCTTGATATGCTTCCGCCATGTTTTTCTTTCTTTCTTCCCCCCCCCCTGCCTCTGGCACTGCATGTTGGCTTTCATTCTATACAATGGACACATATGTGCTCTTCATTGATCACACAGAAAGTGTTTGGACGTGTGTGTATGTTGAAGAAGAGGAGGGGTCAACAGAACAGGAATTGTTTCCATGTGCGCCTCTCTTACAGACACTGACAAAACAAAGTTGGCATCGTCGTGTCAACAAAAACTCTCCGTCCCACATAAAAAAAAGAAGAAAAAAAAGAGAGAGAGAGAGAGATGGAGAGCTGGTGTGACTCATTAGGTGACTCAGGTCTTGACAGGAAAAAATATCATGAAAACATTTACCGTACAATCATTAAGTGTGGGTCCAACTCATGACGAGAAGAACTTTGATGGATTTCCATCAGCTTCGTGGCGTCGCCAGCTAAGCTGACTCGACACACAGCTTTGTGTTTCCAAACATCTCCTCCTCCTCCTGCCCAGTTCCACTTCCTCATTGCGCCGCGGTTCCCATGCACCATCGATGGCAGCCTATCTCTGTGAATTCACACACAAAAAGAGAAACTACACAGGTTTTGAGCAAGCAGACAGTCTATGTCTAAATTTGCTCTATAACGACATCTTTAACTATCTTCTCGGTTATACTTCGCAACAAAGGAACTTCTTGCCCAGATTCATTAAAAGCAACTCTTATTTCTGAATATTTCAAACTGCCTCAACGGAAGTAGAGGACTGGATTTCGTCTTTTAAGGACGAATTACATGATAATCAAAGCTACTTCTGGAAACCTCGTCTCATCCAGTCTTTTAGGCTTAAGTCGACACACAATGACATATTTCTAACACCGTCATAAATCTTTTTCAAATGATTTCCCGCCTTTAATTCAACATGTATCTTATAAAATTCACTTTAAATAAACAACAACAAAAGCAAATGCCAAAACTTTTGTTTTCTTAAGGTGAAACCGTTCTTTTGACTTGGATGTACTCTCGGATTCCAGAGCGCCTGAGGGTCTTGATTTGAGACTGGCAGGCATTCTGAAGAGACTATCACTTCATCCATCAATAACCTAATTTCTGTCTGCAGAACTATAATCCCAAAGCATGTTGCTGCCACCACCGTGTTTCACTGTGGGTCTGGTGTTCTTCTGGTGATTCACATTGTTTTAGTGCCAACCATATGTTTTAAAATCGTGGCTCCAGGCCCAGTTTTGCTCCATTAGACCATTAAATGTTCTCCTGTGAGGTTTTGGGAAATATTAGTCAGACCTGGATGTTTTCTTGGGCGGAAAGGACTCATGTTTTGCCATCTGACTCAATAATCAAAGAAGTGGAGAAGACAGGAAATTGTAGAAGTCAACCAGTTCATTTTGTGTTACTTTTAAAAAGCCTCCCTGACCGGTTTCTGTCATTTTCAGTTTTATAGAAATGTCCATTTGGTAATGTCTCTACTATCTACTGGTCCATTCAATAAATTAAAGTATTACTGATAAACCAATTTAATCCAGGAACTTTACCAGTGGTGAGGCATATTATATAGATATGACTAAAGCATGCAAATATCAGGTTAAAAATATTACCAGCAGGACTCCAATTATCAGATTTACTATAATTTATAGCTGGTTTGAACTCCAGAAGACTAAATGCTTCAAAAGTAAATCTAACTGTGCTTCAACAAAGCATTACTTTAATGTTGAGCTCACTTATGTAACTACAGTAAATCATTTCACTTGTTTTTTAAAAAAAAAAAAACACTTTTCCTTTAACATATTAGTTTGTGCTCCAGTTACCATGTACGGGAATCCGTGTTACATGTTTATAATGGTTAAAATTTCACATAACACAACTTGGGGGTGTGTGTTCACTTTTTATGTCCACTGCGATGTTTGCCTGTCGTCTCTTGATTAAAATACACTCGCATTAGGATCGTTACGCTGGTAAGTAGGCGTGAGTTTTCCCTCGGCGGTGGCTGCAGCAGACCACCATGAAGAGGAGGAGGAGAGCAGTTAGCATGTAAAAAGATCATATGTGTGGGCACAGAGAAATGATATGCCTGTGGTCCCGCCTGGGCTCGTGTTAGTGTGTTGGAGGCAGAGCCTGACTTTATTGTTGCCCCGGTGTATATACACTGTGTGTATCTGTGAGAGTCCTGGTCCACACGTGTGGGGGTGTGCATTTCTTTTTGTTTTTTTTTCTTTTTCCACAGGCTGTCACTCGTGCTGCTGCCGAGTCTTTGGTAACTTACGGAGCCTGTGCGCGCGCTTGTGTGTGTGTGTGTGTGTAGGCTTTTGTTTAATTTCTACTTCCTGTTTTATTCTTGGCCTAATCCAAACGCAACACAGCTGGGCGGTGAGCAAGAGAAGCAGGGCTCGGGAGGGGGTGGCGGGGGTCGGTGGGGGTGGGTTGCCAGGTCCTGGTGAGTGCAGCCATGTTCTACAACTGCTACCAACAGATGGGAGGGGAAATGGGGTTACCAGCCATGGCTTAACTTCTGTTTGTAGGCCAAACTGACCCACCACCAACATCACCTCATTTGGCCATAATGCTGTGCTTAAATCTCTTTGTGTTTTAGTGCGAGCGCTTCTGTTTTGCAAAGTCTGATTCGCTGACCATGAATGGGGTTTTTATGCCTGAATTATGCCTTCAAGGAGAAATAAATACTCAAGTAATATATTCTCTCCTCATTGGAAAGAAAGGCTTCATGTAGAGAGAGCAAGAGGTACACTATGTTAAAAAAATTTATTTATTTTGGGCCAACATGCAAATAGTTTATGCTCAGCACCCTCAGCATATTCTTGAAACAAGGTGGTGGCAGCATCATGCTGTGGGTATGTTTTGTTTCTTTTTCCCCAGCAATGATATAGAAACTGGACAGGATTGATGTGAAACTGAATGGAGTTAAAGACAGCAGCGGAAAAGCGTTTTCATTTTAATGTGTTAGAATGGCCCAGAGAAAGTCCAGACGTAAATCTTAAGAATTTGTGACACTTTAAAATCACTTTTTAATGAGCTTGAGATGAAACACAAAAAAAAAAGAAAAAAAAAAAAATCAGTCTCAACACACCAGTCTGGAAGATCCCAATAACATACATTAAACTGTGCTTGCTACATGAAACGTCTGAAAGCTTATGACTTTCTGATAGATTTAGACTTTTAAGCACAAATTTATTAAGAGAATAATGTTGGGTCTGATTCAGATGAAGTCACTTAATGATTCTTTTGCTTTCTTGCTCTGTGTCAAAGCTTACAGAGATGCTCCTCTTATCTCATTTCCCTAATTGCACATAAATTCCTCTGCAGCATCTCAGACCCAGGCAGCGAACAAAGTCAGAGGCAGAACGACCAGGGCAAAAACGAATAGAGAGGAAAGTGTTTGCTTTGAAGCAGGACCTCTTATCCTGGTGTTGCTTTAATAATACATGAGATATCCTTACAGGATCAGATTGTAAAAACTAAAATAATAAAAAAATAATGTAGTTTTAATATTTTGGTAACTAAGATAACTCCCATGTTGTATTTCCACCAGCATCAGAAGAGCAAACAAGGAGGCACAAGATAAGACAAATGAGGAGCACCAGCTTAATGGAAACTGGATCAAAAAGTAAAATAACTTTTATGAGAAAGGGCTCCATGTTTGGACGGTTTATACCAATATGTAAATTAAATGCAGGTGGTAAAAACAGAGGCAAAAGAGCTCTATTCACTTGATGGTTTACCTGTCGCAACCTGACAAAACAAAACAAAGTTGGTCCACTTTTTGAGTCCTGGTATTTAGGGGAAATGATGTGGATTTTAGAGAATTTTAGGAATTGTTCTTTCCGCTCCATTAGCCTGAAAAAACCTTGGTGATGAAGTCATTTGTCTGGGACATGAATTGAGTGAGAAAGCACTTCTTCAGAAAATGTAGATGAGCTCCACGGCATGACCTGAAAACGGTCCAGATTTCAACACAATTAAAAATTTATAGTAAAATTTGCAAGCAGACATGAAAAAAAGGCAAGACGGTAAAAAGCCAGATGAGGTCAAAGTACTGAAGTTTTTTGTCTTCTCAACCTAATAGAAAGACAAACACATTTTTTAGGTATGCTTCACACAGGTTTGTGTAACACAGGGAATAAGAACAATTTCAACAATAACCTTCAAATGTTTTAGTTCTATTATTTTTATACCAGGGGTTGAAGCTCTGGATGCATCGGCACAACTTCACCGTGGAATCCGATTAGGCTTATCAGCAAATTCCCATCTCATCTGATAAATGTAAAAATTTATAACACATTTGAGGAAATTACTGTAGAGAAGTGACTGTGTTGCCATGGAAGTTTTGATAAACCATTAACTTTCAAGCTGCTTACGAGTCCCTTTAAAGATATACTTTGCATGCATTCAAATTAACACAACTTGAATTTATACAAGCATTTATTCATTTGCACTATTCTCCAGTCATTTTTCTATAAATGCCACTCAGATGAATGATCCTCTCTTTACGTCTATAGGTTTCAGAAATTCAATAATTAATGTGCAATAATTTAGTCCAAGTTTTACCAGTCTTACCACTTCCCCCAATCGAAAGTGAAGCTATGGAGTTTTCACAGAATAAATATTCAATGACTCTTGAGTGGAATAATTCGATCTGTTTTGCAATATGAACAAAACAAATGCTGTCCTTGAAAAGTGAAACAGCCTTTTGATTTAGGACCGAGTCAGAGCTGTTGAATTAGAATCAGTACTTAAAAACAAGCAATAGAAAAGTTGTGAAAGCATACAATAATTTATCTTTGATTTGCACTTGTGCCGCCCCTTAATTTGATGGCACCCAGTGTAGGGAGCCCAATAGCAGATATCAATAACTCACAACTGAATGAGAAACATTTTTCTATGGTCTGGGTCTCATTATATATTTTAGAATAGCTTATGTTTTACTTTCCCGAGATGTTCATCAGTACAACTAAAAATAAAGCGCACTTTTGTCCCATCTCATAAGACGTAACACGTTTTAAAGCAGCCAGAAGTCCAGGCATGAAAGCGTCTAAAACTTGTGCTGCTGTGGAGTTTCTGTACGTGATGAGTAAGAACACTTCGCCTCTGAAACTCTGGCACATCTGCCTGTGGAGAGCAGAGGCCTCTCTCCCTCTCACTCTCCCTGAGCCCAGCACAGCACATTCATTATTAATCTACCAGTCTCACCCTCCTTCTCAGTTCAGCCAATTACAGCCGGGCCCCTGCGACTTGCTGCCTGTCTCATTTGACACTGTGTTGGTTAGCTTTGATGTCTCTATCAACTCGACCGGGCCGAGGACTGAGAGCCTTAATAGAGGCAGAGGGTGGGGTGAGGATTATGTGCCAGCAACCTCAAGGGGTGGAACGAGTTTTTTTTTTTTTTTCCTTTTTTAATATATAGGTTTAATTCATACTTTATCAGAAGGCTTTGGGCCATGCTTTCTCCAGGGTCTCACGCTCCCATCACGAACATGGCTGCTAATCCTGTTACTCTTTCATTGGGGTAGGCTAGCCGAGGCCTCTGCCCTCCTCTTGGGCTCAATACACTTTCCTTCCTTTCCTCCATTCTGCAAGCCTCCTGGTTTAGCATGAGGTCAAGCTTCTTTCAGCTCAAAAATATGTCAGAAAATCTGATTGAATTTTGAATTCAAACACCAGCCCCAGCACAGCTTAATAATACAGACAAAACAGGCCCTTCAGCTGAACTTTGAATAACAATCCTTCTGTCAGTTCCCCACCTTGAGTCCCGACTATTTGCGGCCCTGACCTTTTAAAGCAGGAAGTTACTGTTAGCGCGCCTCGAACAGCTGCAACGACAACCTGTTACAGCATATTTCCCCTCGCCGGTGCTCGTTTTCCTCCCCCGACTTGTTGCACATGTTCCAACTTACCCACATTCAACAGCTTAGGCTACGCGGTCTTGGGTGGCTGTCGCTCGCAACGATCACTCGGACCGGCGATCGGTAAGCCGATCGCATCCATTTATATTAGCAGGGGAGCTGAAAGGAGGAAAGGGGGAAAAAACAAATGACAAAAACCTGCTGAGGTATTTTCTGGCATTACTCAAACACTGGGAAGATGCATCTTAAGGCTGGATTCTGTAAGAAATGACAACATTGCATACATTTATTTGGGATGGACTCCAATTTCAATACATGCAAAAAAAATAAATAAATAATGTAGTGTTAACATTATTGCAAACACTTTCCGGTCTCCCTGCTGTTTTGTGTATTATATTTTTATTATCTTAGGATAAAAAAAACATTAACAATTACATGGGATGCCTTGTTCTGCATAATTTAACGTATACACAGTGGGAACAGGAATGGCAATGCTTTAGACATCATCACAGCCTCTTTGCAAACCCCCACACCCCCCAAGACCCTCCCCACCACGCCCCACCCCCAACCCACTGCCTGCATGCAGTTTGCACTGCACAAAGGCCAAAAGTCACATGAGACAGCCTGCAAAGAGCACAAGAAGCATTCACAGTAAAGGAATATAAGGAAGGAGGATAGGAGGGGAGAGCAAAAGATGAGAGGAGGGAGGGGAAAAGAGGCGGGAAGGAAGGGAGGGAGGGAGGAGAAGAGAGAGGGAGTGAAACAAAGTGACTGCAGCACTGGCCTTGGTTTAGACAGGAGAAGGAGCAGCATAGTTCTAGTTCTAGTATTTCATTCCAACTTCTCCCCACACTTCAACTCCCGTCTCCTGATTGTGGTACTCTTTCCATTGTCTTTGACACAAAAAAAGTTTGTTTATATATGCATGTATATATATGTATATACATATATATGTATATATATATATAAACACATCTTTATAGCTACAGCACCTTTTCCCACGGGGCAACAGTGTCAATACCTCGCACATGGTACATTGCCGTGCCAAGAAGAGAAAAAAAAAAAAGAAAAAAAGAAAATAATAAAAACAGAAACAATATATTGGTCAAGATATTTATCTTTTTTTTTCCCTAAAATTGGCATTCGACATTATATTCTATTGCCGTCTGGGGGAGGGAAAGGGACAAAGGTTCTTCTTTTGAGTTTATATTCAAGTTTTCTCCTTTTTTTTTTTTTTTTTTTTTAATTCAGGTGTATAATTTCTTCTTTTCCTGCTTTAAAAGAGTTCACACTTTTGTGATTTGTGTGTGTTGCTCTTCATCAAAAGGTTCATTTTCCGGATCAGAGTCAGTGGTGTCAGAGTATCGATAATGGTCTGGCTCATTGTCGCTAACGTCTGGGGTGACGGACGTCGAAGTGCTAGCCTCGGAGTTTGAAGGCTCCTCCACGGTTTTCGTAAAATACAACTTCACCTAGAAATCGAGAACAGCTCCGGTTAAACGGGTTCAATTCTCCGGAGGACTTGGCGTGCGACAAACCCAAAACGGCCCCAGTCCTTGCTTACCTTGAAGTTTGGTGAGAAGTAGCGGTTGGCTTTGTCTTTGTTAGCCTTGTCTAAATCGTTCTTTGTGAGCGTCAGGATGAGGTAGTCCCTGTCGCCTTCCCTGCAGCCGTCCCTGGTCTCGGCGCCCTGCGGCTGGGCCTGGACCTGGACCTGGACTTGGACCTGGCCGTGCCCCTGGACCTGGCTCGGCGCTGCTTGCTGGCTCTCCACGTTGTTCACTGCCCCGTTCTCCATCTTTTCCCCGCTCTCATCTGGTCCAGGAATGAAGAATGTGTTCACCCAGAAGTGGAACATTTTGTCCTGACGGAAGAGAAAGACAGCAAGAAGAAACTGGTGAGCCAAAAGGATTTTGGACAGATTTAGGGAGAAAGTGGTCAGAGACTGGAATCAGAAGGTTTTTGGCTTCTCTGGTTGGTCGGAAAGCAAAAAACCAACCAGTGAACACAGCCTACGTAACCACCGCCGGTTCTCTAGTATTCAAGTTGTTATTCGGAGCCAAGATCAGCAGTTTTGATTGCAACAACTCATACCAAACTGGGGAAAACTAATTTGACAACTAACCTGGAAAAAACTTCAGCAGATACCAGGCGGTCTGAACCTTTTACAGAAGTCTTACTCCTTTTCATCTTTTTTCAGCTTTACCACAGAATGTGGCAGATTTGAAAATCAGGAGTTAAGGATATATATTCTCTGGTGACAGTTTCACAAATCAAACTGCACAATAAAAGTGAGCACAGAATAATTCAGACCAAGTCTGACCTGTCTATATAAAGCTATCTCCAATTTGTATTTAAATGCCAAAACTGGGAGGTACGCAACTGCAGTCCAGGTTCCCTAAATACTAGAGATGCACAATATGTCAGTATCAACATCTTTATCGGCCAATATTAGTTT
This sequence comes from Brachyrhaphis terrabensis, assembly GCA_903067065.1. Classification (NCBI taxonomy): domain Eukaryota; kingdom Metazoa; phylum Chordata; class Actinopteri; order Cyprinodontiformes; family Poeciliidae; genus Brachyrhaphis; species Brachyrhaphis terrabensis. Next base: position 11,052 of record CAEGAG010280026.1, read on the forward strand.
TTTTTTTTTTTAACACCGTATCAGTCTAAAACCGATACGGGCCGATATTAGCATGTTTACATCCATGAAGTTTGTGCTTCAGGTGTTGAATTTGTTCAGTCATGTGACAGTGATGCTTCAAAGAATTATGGGGTGTTTTATCTGTCAAAAACAAAGAATATAAACAAGTTATCAGCCATTAGAGTACTTTTAAAGTTGGATATCAATATTGGGACAAATATTCATATTGCTTCATCCCTACAAAATAGATCTTCAGCGAAGGCTAAGAGGAAGCTCTGAAGCAAAAGGTAAGTTTAGCAACGTTAGCAACTAACTTTCAGGCAGTTGCTGTAAGGTTGCAAAACTGTGATGGAAGGTTAATCGATACTTAAGACTAGTCTGCCAATCTGACTATTAGTTACCAGCTGACTGTCATACATCCTGAAAACTCAAGAATATCTTCCCGTCTCACTTAAAAATGAAGCTTCAACTAGACAGAGCTTTAAAAAAAAAACATAGATCACTTTGAGATATGGGGTTTTAATATTCTTGTTGCTGTCTTACCGACCACATTAAATGATAATTATGGATCCTAAAGACAAAATAAAATGTCAAATCCTAACGATTCAGTTTTAAAAGGGTAAAACTCTGTTTTCCAGCTCTCCCACACCATTTAGTATGTTACCGTAACAACTGTTGAGGCTCACAACAGGAAGGCTACAAATCAATATTCTGAACGGTGTATTACTAAAAGAGCAATCGGTTAAAGCTTAAGAGCTGGAAATTGGCCACTAATCTTGGTTTTTAATGAATTCGCTCTTTATGTTTCTTATTGTCAATAAATCCAAAAGTTTTACAGAAAGCCAAAAGGAGAGAGTTGATGAAGACCTACTTCTGAGCATTTATCAAGCTTTGTGTAAGTACAATACACAACACCCCCCCCCAACAGCAAACTAACCTTCTTCATCATCTTATTTTGTTTGTGGAAGAACTCCACTTTGATGTCGCCACAGACGGGCAGCGGCTGGGGGAATTCGAATATCATGTGCTTGTCCTCCCTTCTGGTGTGAGCCGGGTTCGACGTGTGAATCTTCACTTTGAGTTGGTATACGACAAACTGCGGATCTGCGGAAAGACCGGTGATGTTGCCAGAGGGTTGAGGGGGCAAGATATATGATGGGAAAATTAGAAGAAGAAAAAAAATAGATAAATTGAGACAACGCAACAAGAGGTTATGATGTGAGAGATGAGGGAGGGGAAGGGAGGGAGAAGCAGGGAGTGAATCAGGACAGCAGACAGGACATCACCACTGTTATTACACAAGCTGGACAAAAGACACAGCACACCACCACCTCCCCCCCACCACGTGAGTCCCAAAAGTGACAGTTTAATGTAAAAAATAATAATAATAATAATAAAAAAAAAAAAACTAGAGGAGAAAGGTAAGTAACAGACCACAAATGTTATATATATATATATATATATATATATATTTGTATATATATATAAAAAAAGAGCCAGAATAAGAGACATGGAACCCTATTCTGATGGTTTAGTTTTAGACGAGCGCAACACTTTGCACTTTGACCAATTTTGACCCTCTCCGGTTCCTGTCAGGGTGGGGGGGTGGTGCTGGAGATGATTTTATTTTTTATCATCTTCATTTTATTTTACTTTTTATGCGTCTCTTGAAGCTCTATTCTATCCCTGCCAGGCAACATGTCTACCTTAGACTGCTCCGGCCTGGTGCGTCCCTGGGGCCGTATCAAAGCAAATGAGTGAAATAATAATAATGGATGAAAGGCTCATTTACCCCAATGCCAATTCCCTTTCTTGAAGCCCTGAGGGGTCGGCTCGCTCCTGTTTTTAACGGTACTGTCCCCTTAGAGAGAAAGAAGGAAATTATCACAAGCAGGGCCTGGCTGGCTGGTCAGGGGCTTCACAGCACAGCAGGCATAAACACAAGAGCTCCACACAAATATTCACATGTTTGCATCAGGGAAACCATTCCTAAACATACAAAGTGTGCAGCTTCACAGGAATGTGTGTGTCTTACAGTTCTGAAAAGAAGTCAATCGGGGTGAGATACACAAAAGGGGAAGCAACAAAAGGGGGAACTTCGTATAATTGCAATAAAACTACTAAAAAAAAAAAAATTAATCATTAAATGCGCCTTTGGTGAGCTATCTATAACAAGATTATCAAAACTTTGTTCGCTAGAGGGCGGAGGAAAATAAACTCCTGCACGTTTAAGGAGATGGCTCAGAATAGGGCTTCGGTTTTAAAAGTAAAAGGAGAATAAAGCAGGAAAGAGAAGGATTAATGAAGTCAGGGCAGAAGAGCAGGTTCCGGCGCTAAGGCAAGAAAGCCACAAACATGAAGGAGGAAGAGCAGCTTTATTCTGACCAGCAGCTTGAAAACAGACAAATTTAGACACAAGAGCAGCTCAGCATCGAGTGACTCACACACACTTTTGAGCACAGAGGCTGAATTATTTCATTGTTTCTATAAACATCCTCAAGAGCATGGAGTGTCACTAAACAGCACAACAACAACAAAAAAAAACACAACTAAATAAATAATAAGCGTTAGGAGGCGTTTGACTTGGTGGCTGAAACAGGCGAGTGTAAACGTTGGTGTAGACACGCCGTTTTACAACGGGCATATCACTCTGGGCTCAGAGCAAACACGCAATGATATGTCAATACAGATAACTGCCACAAACTGATAACTAAGTTATTAAGACCCGTGTGGTCGGCTATTGTATGCAAAACCAAATTGCAGACAAAAACGTTTTTTTATTCCTCTTCCAACTTTGAGCGACTTCCTGGTCGACTTTACTGGAGTAAAGCCTGGCTGAATCGCTCAGGTGAAAGCTTCGTTTAATTGTGAGCGCCGGCGTTTACTTCCCTAGTGCCGTGATTAAACGGTGGATGCGCTAATTCCTCCTACGACCGAGCATAGAAAGCCAAAAGACAAGAACACAGGTAGGCATTGGCTGCTATGAGAACATTTTTCTATTATTTAAAATACATTTTAAAAAATAACTTGAATTAATTAGTGCAAATGAATTAAAAGAAAAAAGCAACAATTATTTATACTGCAGCAAAATTATTAGGACAGATTATTTTTAAATAAAAAGTATTGACAATATTTATTACCATCAGACCAATATTATATTTGCATTCTTCTAACTTTTGCTTTTTTTTTTTACAATTTAGAAAATGTGCAATTAATATTTTTACTGCAGTTTTAAAGCAAGCTTTAGTTTCCATGCCAATGCATTCTGCTGAGTGTTTTTTGCTAAATGTTTATCCAGAAAGCTTTTGTTTTTCAAGCAAGAAAGAAAAAAATGTGGCAGTCTTTGAGTAAGTTGAACGGCGGTAAGCAGCAACAAGTGTGGGAGGAGCAGCGCTGCGTTACTATAGTCTCCATACAGCCCGAGAAAACTCCGTAACACTTCCACAACGTTTCGCTGTGGAAAAGCTCTGGATCTACAGATTCTAGGCAACGTGTTGACGTTGCTTTGAACAGCAACTGAATAAACATTCAGTTGCACTTTTCTGCCAAAAGTCCAAAAACAAGGCGACCGATTTGAGTCGCAGGTGATTTCCAAAACACCGGCACACCGGACGACCGAGAAGGAGCTGCTGTCCTCCACGGCGCTACGCCGCAGCGTGGGTGAGCCCCGAGTCTGAGTCACTCTCTCCATTCTGAACAGCAGCATGCATGCCTACACCCTGGTTTGGAGCTGAATTCAAACATGAACTTGACTCACTGCAGGTGCCCCCGCTGAACATGGGGAGAGTCTCGAAGACCATCTTATGGAACAGCAGCGCCACCGGCTTGTACTCCAGCTGGTTCCTTAACAGGTAGTTGTAGTAGTACACGTATCGGCGTTGGCTCGGGATCGTCACCCCCTGCAAGACACCCGTCACGTCGACGAAAATGTGGAGTTAGACGCTGACGACATGTTCAAGCGTCACCTTTTAGGATTGAAAGGATGCTTTGGAAAACATGCAACAACATTTACTGGTGACTTTCCAAGACAGACTAAGAAGACTTAAAATTTGATTTGCTTCTCATTGGGATTTATGCTGAAATCTACACAAATTTGTAATTTTAGACAGGCAGTGAGTGTCGAATTCGCAGCTACACACGACCCAGATTATGACAGAGTTCCTGCAAACTTTCTCTTGTAAAAAAAATGATGCTTCTCCAAACTCAACTTCCCAGAGTTCTCAGTCCTTCATATTCATTTTAAAGTAGAAAGAAGAACAAGAGGGAAGACAAAGCAGAACAAGGGAAGTGTAAAAGGGACAGTGCTAGGAAAGAAGGATGGATAACAGGAAGGAACAAGGAAAGACATGGGAGGGCAGAAAAAAGGAGACAAGGAAAGAAGGAAGGGAGGTTGAACACAAGGATGGAAAAATGGACACAATGCAGGAAGGGTAGAAGGAGACAAGGAAGACAAGATGAGCAGAGGAAAGGGTGTAAAGACACAACAAAAGGAAAGAAGCTAGGATGGAAGGACAAAAAGGAATAAAGTGAACAAGGCAGAAAATAAACGAGAAAGGACTGCAGTCAACAGAAAGACAAAGGAGAAAGAAAGGAAGAATAGGGAAAGAACTATACAAGTAAGGAAGGAAAGACAAGATATGAAGGAAGGACAAAAAAAGACAGGATGGGAAAACATTGGGAAAAAGGGAATGAAACATGGGACGTACCTTGCTCAATATTTAAATAATTGAACAAGGTACAAAATACATTAAAAGCAAATCAAATCCCACATTTTCCAGACTGAGCAATCCGTCTCCAGTCGTCCACACACACACACACACACTCTCTCTCCCTCTTCTCCTCAGCCCTCACCTTCCTGTCCCGTGTCCTCACTTCCCCGTAGAAGTCGAGTGCATCCTGGGCCTCTGTGAACTTGCCGCGGTGGAGCAGATAGGCGCAGATCATGACCCCGGTGCGGCCCTTGCCGGCCTTGCAGTGGATGGCCGCCACGTGATTGTCGTCCTCGCTGAGCCATTGGTCCAAGTCTTCGCAAAATGGCTTAATTAGCTCCAGCTGAGGGGGGTTATGATCTTCGAAAGGATATTGCGCAACTGATGCGCGATTGGCCCACGCAGCGTCGGGAAGGAGTGAGTGGAAAACAGAAGCGGAGAGCGATGAGCATGAGAACAGTCAACCTTTTTTTACTTTTTTTTTTTAAAGCTCTTCAGTCTGACGGCGAGGAGGTAAAGCAGCCTACCTCTGCAGTTGAATTTGGCAGCATCGTAGTGTCTTTCTGCGCAGCTGAAATGGGAAGAAGCACACTGCAGTTAGCCGGCACGCGGAGGAAGTTTCTAAGTAAACACAAACTCGATGAGAGACAAACAGTACGGGGAGCACTCACAGGTTGTAGATTTTGTAATGGTTTTTATGCTTTGAATCCAAAAACCTGTCGAGAGGATAAACAGAAAATAAAACTCAATTATCTCAAAATGCTACTAATTTACCAAACAAATGTCACAAAAGAAGGTGCAAAGCATCACTCACCGTACTACGTCATCTATATTGTTTCTGTACACGCCTTCGAGTCGCTCTGCTGGAAAGCCCATAGCAATAATGTTTGGGTAGATATCTGTTCGGCACGGATTAAGGAAAAAACAAAAACAAAACAAAACACACACAGAAGATTCTTAGACGATTTCTGAACAGGAAGACGAGCGGCGGACCTTATTAAAAGTTCCAGTCAATGTCGACTTGAGGTCGTCGCTGCTGTTACGGCAGGATGGGAACGCAGAGGAACAGGGCCTTGGTCGGTGCGCACGGGGGTATATTTGCGCCTCGTGGCAGATGGCCTTGACAGTGAGAGGCGGAGAGGACGGGAGCAGCAGCGCACCTGCCCCAGCCAGGCCCATACATGTGGGTGCAGCCAGAGTCTCCGCTCCTTGACCCGACATTTATTTTTAGAGCGCGAAAGTTATATCGGGACGAGTTCAAATGCGCGGCTTATCAGTTCGGAGCCGGACTTGTTTGAATATCTGTGAGAGCACTGTGACGTCACGCAGGTATATGGAGAGAAGAAGAAGAAGAAGAAGCATGTTTTGTGTAACGACTGGAAGGTTGCAGCACAGCAACTTGTGGATGTCGTCATGTTGCAGTGGCAAAAAAAAAAAAAATAAAAATAAAAAAAAAGAGTCAGTTGCCATGTGTGTATATGTGTTTTCGAACCTCAACTGCTACGCCTACCTGCAACTGAAATCTGCTCGTTGCCATAAGATGCATGAATTCACACTGTAACCACTAACTAAAAAGCGCGCCATTTCTTACTCTCTCCAAGCCGAGGTGTCAAAATAAAAAAAAATTCAAATTTGATCTTTGGTTTACAAGCCAGTCAGAGAAATTATACACACACCTGATGGTTTTTACACAATAAGCTTCACACAGACGAGTACCTGCACATGCAAAAACACAAGGACAACCCTTTTCATGGTACGCTCGGCACGTACACATGGTTCATTGTTCAATCAGCAGACCTGCAGCGAGCCGGAGTCCAGAACGGGAACTCACAGTCAACCGTAAGACGAACAAAAGATTCAAATTCCTCCATCTGGAACAAACCATAGTAATTTTAATATTTCCAGTAGCAGCTATACCGAGCTAACAGTGGATGAGGAAAAAAGAAAAATCTGTTGGAAGTAAACATGGAGTCGTATATGATTTTTATAAAGTTGTGTAAAAATGCCACATCTTCACAGTACTTGTTAAAAACACCAAAATAGAAAAGTAAGTAAGGTTGAAAAACCGACTCTTTCCCCTACGGCTGCAAGAAATATGACCGTATATTACTTTAATTCTGATACATAAACTTGAGCAAAGACCAGCCACTCCAAATAAAATTGCTCATTGTGACACCATCAGAGCTTTTTGTCATTCTGCTTTCTGCAGAGTAACAACACCTGCAGCTAATACAAGCTAATATGTGTCAGGCTATCTGCCAGGGTAGCCACCCCGCAGTCAGCGGCTTAACACACATGTTGACTGAGGTTTGACAGAGGTTTCAAAACAGCGTTACCTTAATGGCGGTGGGTAGTTTCCACCCCGTGACAGTCTGCTTTTGGTTTCCAGAAATACATCATTCAGACGAATTTACCCTTGTTGTTAGCGAGAAAAAAAAAAAAAAAAGTAGAGCAGCCACATTTCAGTCAGCTGATCGCCAGTGCACAGCCAGACAAAACTCTGGTCACTACATCTTCTTACATCTCACTCAGCTCTGTGATGATGTGATAAAATTTGAGCAGTTTTGAAACGGCCCTCTTTCAAAACCTTGATAATTTACAACCAATAATCAGCCCATGCCTGCTTATGATCAGTGGCAGTTTTTGATATGGGCGGTCGCCCAGGGCGGCAGAAAGGGTAGGGTGCCCACGAATGAGAAAATAGAATATACTTCATCTGTTTTGCATTGAGCAAGACTGCTACTAATCATACACATTTGCACTGGAGTAAATTTCCCTTGCTTGCTGCTGAGTACTGGGAGACTAAGTTACCAGTTTTCTGCTAAAAATAAAAAAAATAATAATAATAAAAATCTGATAATTACTCACATTTTAATAAGCTGAGTGGTGAGGAGGGGATGGGGTGAGGGGGGGGGGGGGGGGGGGGGTTGGCAAAGAAAAAAAAAAAATGTTGAAAAACCCCCTGTTTTTTGTGTTGTGATAATTGACATTATTTTTCATTTTTTTAAAAAACACAAA
>CAEGAG010280037.1:0-26024 GCA_903067065.1 Brachyrhaphis terrabensis
AAATGGTTTTCACTTCACAGGTGTGCCCTGTCAGGTTAATAACATAATAAATCTACAATTTTCATAGTCATGAAAATAAAGAAAACCCTTTGAATGACTAGATGTGTCCAAACTTTTGGTCTATACTGTACATTGGTGGGTGTCATTTCTTATCCTGTCTTGACCAACATCAAACTTATATAGCAATTAACAATTCTATAACTTTTTAAAAAATCCCATTTGAAACCAAATTTTCTACATACATAAATGAAGAGACCACTTAATATTGTCAGTTTCTCTGATTTTACTATTTATATGTATATGTTTGAGTAAAATGAACATTGTTCTTTTATTCTATGAACTACTAACAACATGCCTCTGAAATTCCAAGCAAAACATTTAGTATTATTTGCAGAAAATGAAAAATGGTCAAAATAATAGAAGAGATGCAGTGCTTTCAGACCTCGAATAATGCAAAGAAAACAAGTTAATATTCATTTAGAAACAACAATACTAATGTTTTAACTCAGGAAGAGTTCAGACATCAACATTTGGTGGAATAACCAGGAGGTTTTCAATGGGGTTCAGTGCAGTGGTCTCTTCATTTTTTCCACAGCCGTATGTGATTGTGTGTGTAGGTAGAAATTCTCAATGGTACATAAACAAAAAGCTGATCAAGGCTATTACAATGTGAACGATATTTTGTAAAGATTTTGTACAGTTTTCCAATTGGTTTTGCCATCTTCAATTATAACAGTCAATGATCCAAAGCTGTTTTCCAACCATCTGATTCCCAAACTAAAGTAATCATCGAAAAATTTGAAAGTAAAGTGTCTAAAGCCAGACACAGCAAACAACTGTTTTCACGTGACCAAACAACTGGCAGTCTCTGAAAAATGAGTAAGGATGAGTAATAAAGTCATCTGTGGAAGTAATTGGGGCTCATGAACAGGTTTACTGTAGCGTGTTGTTGTCCCAGCTGTGCATACCTACAGGAACAGTGGGTAGGTTGTGGTGCAGAGATGACTGTGAAAATCCTCCCACTCAAAAGCTATAAAACTTCCACCGACTTTTACAAACAGAGCTGTGAGACAAAGTGCAGTGAAAGTTGTTAAGATTTGTTTTAAAGTAGTTCTGTGGGTTAGAAAAGCAAGATGAGACTTTTTACTAGAGTTAATTCATGTGGTATCTGAGTCAGGACTTTGACTTAAATTAAAAGCAGATAAAAGTTACTTATGGTTTGAAATAGGCATCTGAGAAAAACAAATTTTTTAAGGGAATACCTTTGATTTCCCCATCTAATAACTTCTCTCACAGGGAAGCACCCTGCTTTCTTTTTCTATTATTGTAAACTCAGAGTGACCACATACGACTGGGCTGCGTTGCTGGGAGATTCCCCAACACTCCAAGCATGCAGTTCAAAAATACACAGTTTGTTTCTACTTCCCCATTTTGCTCTGTAATAAACATGTGGCATTTTCAACAGAAAGCCCTTCAAAAAGAAGAAGAAGAAAAAAAAAACTCTAAGCCTATAAATCAACTCCACTCAACTTGATGTTCTAGATTAATCTAAATGCTATATTCATAGGAATGTAGGTAAAACTTACTTTAGTTTTGCAAAGATGAGGACATCAGTGAAAAGAAACAGGTGTCGCTCCTTAGTCTTCGTCCCCTCAGTGACTTGGGCGCATTCGTCCAACAGCAGTTCACCATTCTCGCTGGTCAAACCGAGGACAAACGGACTCTGTTCAACAGACACCCAGCAGGGAGCTTCTTCCCTGAGCCAGAGGACACACACCAAAACATGAGTGATTCTCTGCCTCACCAGGCCAAACAGACTCCAGAAGAATGAAGGCTGTTTCCTAGATCCTGCCTTTAATGGAAAGAGAAGTTCAAATCCTTAAACTGCTGGGAAATCACCATATTCAAATTAATACATTTGCAAAGGTCATCGTTAGAAAAACATAGCAGATGGTCTGAGTTAGTATCAGTTTGAAACAACAAGTGTAAAAAGGGTAAATCCAGGCAAGCTGTGGACACTTTCTGCTTCCTATATTTTATTAGTGTTGGTTTGTTTTTGATTTATGTTTCGTTCTCATTGAACTTGAGTAGTGAAAACCTCAAATAGTCATATACTGTAGATAGGACATTACCTTTGTCTTTGTTAAACACCCTTTGCATTTGGGGCTGAACAAAAAAAAAGTCACACCAACAGTTGTTATAATGCCATTATGACATTCTGGGGCAGCTTTGCTGTTTCAGGACCCAGATAACTTGCTACAATTCAGGTTATCTCTGCCTAACATTGTCTGTTTTATGATCTGAAACATGTAAGTGAAACAAAAAAAGCAAACATACAATAAAGCTATAAAGTGTCAAATACTTTTCACAGCGGAGTCTTTCAATACTGTAGAACGGTAGTAATAGGCAGCTCACTTAGTTTATATGGTCGCAAAATGCTGAACCATTTACAGTTGGGATTTTTAGGGTAAAATCAGCAGCTTAATTTTAGGTTGCTATTCTGCCATGCACATTCAAATGTTGAGTGTGATAGTCGTTCATTTTTATAATTTTGAAAAATGTACTTGTGGTTGTGCTTTACATAAAGTTATAAGGTTTAAAAAAAGTTTTGCTGTTTTGAAACTCAGGCTTTTAGAGCAAAAGCGTGAAACAAACTGTTAATACAGCTATGTTCTTTATATACAAGCTCTTATATTAAACTTTTTATAGTGCCAGACACGTACAGCACTCATGTTTCAAAGGCACTTCAAAATATTTCAACTTCCTCTAACCGGGTGTCTGAGCAGAAACAGATGAGGGCAAATTTTTATTTGTTGTGGGGAGTTACAGACACATCCTAATAAAAGTCAGTTCACTCGATGCTTTAGGAGATCATTAAAAAGTTTAGTAATTCAACTCAATAACGTACTCTACTATTGAAATTCAACTTAAAAAGATAACTTTCTGTTACATTCAGTCTGTTGACTTTAAGTGTTTATTGCCGTGTACCCAAGAATATGATGGGAAAGTTAAGTGGAAGAAAAAAACGCCTATCAACACGTAAAGTGGCATCCTTTGAGTCATGTAGCAATACTGATTCAAGAGTTTGTGAGAGATTTATACAGACTACACTGAATGAGAGACAACATTAGAAGCGACTTACATGAACTGAGGAGAAAAAGTGTAATTGCTCTGTGGTCCGAAGTCCTCTTTTCAGGTAAATTTTAGATTTTATTTTTGGAAATCAGCAGTTTTTCAGCAGGTCTTGGAGTCTGCCCACACAACAGTAATAATACTCACTTTAAAGGCCATGGTGTCACTATGCTTTGTTAGCGACCTGACTCATCTGACCTAAATCTCACAGAAAATATACACAAGTCACACCGCACCGAAGCAGTAGTTCATGGAAAAGGAACACAAACCAAAAATTGCAAGCACATACTTTTCAGTAGGTTGCCATTTTTACATAATTTTTAAAAAAAATTTATTGGTCTTATGGCCTAATCTAGTTTTTCATAAAACTGAACTTTGTATTTATTCATGGCTGTAATCCATAAACATCAAAATGACCAGAAAGACTTGAAATATGTCCCTATGTGCAGAGTTACTCTGTGGGATGCAGTTCATTTTTTGAATCAAGTTACTGAAATAAACTTTTTAATGACATTCTAATTCACATAGATCAAGTTGTGTGCGTACATTAAAACTAGGCTGCCTACTCAGGAAAGAAAGGACTCTGTAGGTATCAGGAAGCGCCACACAAAGGTGCAGCTAAACTTCATAGGGGTTCATTTTCCTTCTGTGGCAAAACTAGCAACCGTTTTCCAATAAACACGTGAAAAAGATTGTCAAGTATGATAAACAAATTGATAATATTTATTATGGAAACGTTGGGTTAAGTGATTAACCAAATCCAGAAAAGTCACTTTTGTTGATGTTTGTGTCTCAGTAAGTCGAAGCTGAGATCAAACTGGTTTGTGTTGAGCGAGTGTGAAACCAGCTTTGGTGTTCACTCATCCCACTGCCTCTTGGTTAGGAGCAGAAATTCAAATCGCTTCCCCGGAGGTGGTTTCCCTGCGTTTTCTCTGTGGCCTACAATCGATGACTCATAACATGCAGACAAATAAAATAGTGTGAGAGTTGTTGGTACTCTAAAACAAACAACATAAAAAAAAAAAGCAAAGAGAACTTTGAGCATGATCTAATATCTGTGGTTTTGTCAATACGATGCTGGCTTTGCTGCAGCTCGGCTCGCTTTTTGAGGTTGAATTGGGAAAAAAAAAATTTAAATGATGTCATAATTTTTCACACCAAAACATCAAGAATTCAACTGCATTTCTTTGTCTTATGGATAAAGCTTTTCATTTAGTATTTAGATATAAAATTGAAATTTATAGCTTCATTTTATGTTAAAGACAGTGCTTTTCACTTGTAACATTGTAGAGTAATAAGTAAAGGAAGAATAAAAACGTCGTTTAACCTCAGCATGTGTACGTCAGTGGCGTACCCACCAGAGTGAAACTAACACCCACAGCCCGTCCCCCTCCATGATGCTGAATGTCTGAGCACTGACTGGCTGGTCTTGTGAGGGTGGGTTGTGTCTGACATTTGTCTCCTTTGCTTTGAAGAAGTCACCCACCACTGTGGGGGTCTCCGCGCAGCCCCCTGATGATGACGGCTTGGAAAGGTTAAACGTCTGATAAACAAGATGGGTCGATACAGAGCCCACATGTGTGACTTAACAAAATTTAAAGTAGGTAGAAGGTGTCATGGTGGATTTTTTTTGGCTTTTTACTGTTCTATCAAAACATTAAAAGCAGGATAGAGTAGTTAAACATATTTCCTAAAATAAAACTAAAGCTTTAATTTTATTTTAGGGGATCTGTAGAGACTCTAGACTTGAAAAGGCTACATACTTAGAACCTTCCAAATAAAATATGTGTCTTAGATATTGTTTTATCAATCAAATCAAATAAGTTTTATCTGTATAATGCCAAATTACATATGTGAAAATATTATTTAACTTTAAGATGAGCTCATCGAATGCAGAGATAGTTATTTATTAATATTTGTGATCTATATATTGCCCAAAATGAAAATGAGTTTGACATCTAAACTGTATACTTCTTCAGAAAACTTTTATGTACAAAAAAATTGACAATAATTTACAGGGTTTTTTTCTAAGAATTACTGTATTTGTTTGTCACATTCAACGGGCTTCAATCATAGAAATCCAAACCCAAACTGAAACTGCAACAAACAAATGTTGTTAAGTCACTCAAATCCTGTTAACACATAAAAATGACGGAGAGGAAAGTTTAAGAGTATTTCAAGGGTATTGTTTCAAAACGTTTGTGGGTAAAACCCCTCGGGGGACATCTGGCCGTACTGAGTGGTAAACATGGTGGCAAGTCGCAGGTGTCACACATGGTGGGTTCAGGGGGACAGGAAGTGTGCTTCTTTCTCTGTTTGCTCTGCGTAAGGTGAGACTTTCAGATTGAGTGCTGCCACCTGTTTGTGTGGGGATCTGAGGTCTAACATTTTTATGTTTTTGTAGTATTCTAATACTATTAAAGGTAAAATGTGTCTTACTGAAAGTAAAAATTAGCTTTCAAATCAATTGTGTGTGTTTGATTTTGAGAAACAAGCAGATATTTGGCAGCTTTATTACTCATGTTTAGTAGTGAATAATAAACAATCCTATTTTGTAACACTGCATTGTATAAAATCACTCTGTGTCAAGTTTCTTATAATGTAAGCAAATGCTTACTTCTGTGACACTAAAAATGTAATTAAGTACAAAACAAACCATGAGGCAACACAAAAAACAGAGAGATAATAAACAAATGCAAACAGGAAGCAAACACAGATGAGTCAAACAGAAACCTGCTTGTGAAGAAGTAGAGTACCTTCAAAAAGTACTCATAACCTTTAAACTTTCTCACATTTTTTTTAGATCGCAACCAGGAACTTTATTAAGTTTATTTTATATGATAAATCAAGAAAGCGTAGCATGCTATTGTAATATGGACAGAAACTGATGCATGGTTTTCGCTTCTTTTAGTTACGAAAAAATAAATAAGTAAAACGTATTCAATCACTAATCTCTTCTAAGCATTATTGTCGAGTACTTACATTTTAAGATCACCACACTTCGGAGATAATTCTGTATATCATCAGCACAGAATGAATCATTTAAATTAATAAGAAAAAACTGTTAATCGTCTCTGACTCTCGTTGGCCTCAAAGTTTTAAGCCAGTTCTGCTTTCTGAAATCTGACACCTAAACTAGAGAATGGTTCTTATTACTAGGCCGAAGGATCACAATAAGCTCTTCAAACATGCAAATTAAAGGATTATTGTGTAGTTTTTTATGTTGTTCTTGTATCAATGTTAATATTTTGGACCTATGGCCAATTCATTTTGGAGAAATATTAACAGAAACATTTTTATAATCTTTTTTTCTTGTCTAACATCATAAGAAACTAAGTGATGTATCTTCATGGACTGAAAGGACACAGGAAACTTAGAAAGGCAGCTTAAGGTTTGCAAACATTAACTTCTAAAGACATGTCTTATGGTCTGAAACCAAAATTTAAGTGTAAAAACTGTTGTAACATTTGGAGGAAAACAGGAAAAGAGTCACTAACTTTGAAGTAGAGCGGTGGCAGCATCATTCCCTGGGATTATTTTAGGAAATTCTGAACAATAATCTTCACAAAACAGATAGCAGTTTGAGAAAATATTATTTGTATATATTTCAGTCTAAAATATAATTTGACTGACTTTCCCCACCATTTATATCTGGTATTAAAAGTATTAGTTTGTGCCAATAATTGCAGCTGTTTTGTGACTTTGACCTGCGTGGGCACTTCAGAAGTAAACTACAGAAAATATGATTTTGTAAATACACGCCTTTCATCAACTGCTCCATTAAGTTCAAGTTGTTTTGACCAGTTTCATTTTATGAATCAGTATTAGATGGAAGATTAAGGTTCGTTGGTAAAAACATCTGCAGACTAAGCAAATGTGGTCACATATGTTGGCATTTGAAACTTTCCTAATAATAGAATTAGTAAGAATAGCAGGTGGTTTAACCTTTAGTTTAGCTTTTGAATATGTTGGTAGTTTTTTTTTAGAAACCTAGCTTCTCTTATTTATCTTTATTGTCAACTGTGGTTCAGCTTTCAATTCAACGCTTCCACCATTATAACATGTAAGATACCCGTGAGAACCAACAGCATCACAAATCGAGGGAGACTCCATCGTTATCTGAAGTTTAGAAGTTTAGTTCATGTGTGTGAATGCACCTTCACGTGTTTATGTGTAGCAATGGCTTCAAATAAATGATTCGCACCTGATAGGAGACCATGGCATCCCAAGAGCCTTCCCAAAGACCAGGGACGGAGCAGAGCGCCGCCTCTGAGCCAAATGTCTGAAGTGCTGTAGAAGAAACAGAGGTTAAAGGTTAATTTAGGCATTGCAGCTTTATGACAGGAAAAGACTTTGGTGACTTCCTAATAAAGATTCTGGATGAAAATGTTTCTCTGACTAAGACTAGAGATGGATTAAATTAAATTACACATGATTTGATCATAAAATGAAAATATACATGAAAGTATTCTAAGTGAAATAAAATAATATGTTTTCTCTCTTTTAATATGAGTTAAAACAAATCTACATGATAAACTAGAGTTGGAATCTGCAAGCTGAGACTCCAGAGACCGTCTACAATAGCTTTTGATTAAAAATGAGAATGAACCAACTAATGTTTTTGAATACAGATATAATAACAAAGACAAGCTTTTTAAATTAATTCCTATTTTCTCATGGAATAACTGCACTGAATTTCCACAACAGAGGATGCTTTTTAGATCCTTTTTTATATTCATATCATTTTCCACAAATCTCAACATTCCATGGGAGAAAATACATCTATGGTATTTTAATAAGTTTCAGGTTTTTCTTTATTTCAATACCTAAAACCAGAAACAATGACTTTTAAAATTACAACAAAACTCTTATAGTTGGCATTTATCTTTTTTTCCAAATCATATTAAGAATATGCGTCACCAACCTTAAAACAGTACAAATTATAAGCTTTCTGGCAACTGATGCCTTTTGAAAAAAGTCCACTTTTATGCAAGCCAGGTTGAAATTAAGAGCAATGACACAGTCAGTAAAATAAAAGTTTTAACCATGTTTTAGTTTTTCCTAACAGACTCAAACACAAGTTTGAGCTTTTGTTTGTGTGTGTTTAATACAAAACAAGAAGCGTTTTCATCCTGGCTGCTTTTGTGCTCTAATTGCTGGACTGAGTAATTAGGTGAAGCATAATAGACGCTGAAGGAAAACACAGCAAAACACAAACAAACAGGAACTGGAATTCTAAATAAAAGGGTCTCCATCTGCAACCCGGGCCCCGCTGCCACATGCGGGGCAAAGAGAAGGACATGAAGGGGCTGAGGTGACCGGGCACCGGGCACACACCTGCCGCAGCGTCTCTGGCTGTGAATGAACGTCACTGTGAGGTTTGAAGCTTTCGGCATACTTGTGTAAAACTAAAGGGAGAAATTAAACTTTCCCCTTTCTTCTTTAAATACTTTTAATTAATAATACTTTTTGTATTGTTAATAATGCAAACATTTTTCAGTCATCTTCAAGAATCACCTCCCCCAAGAAAGACAGGGGAAAAAATAGTCAAGTGTCTCACTACGCCCCCTAATGGTAGAATGAGGTGCAAACTGTAGTTCAACGGAAATATTACATAATTTTTAACCCAAAAAAATGACAAAATTTGGGGAGGGAGGATTCCACTGAAAAAGTTCCACAGGTAAAAGATTTTTCTTATTCATTCTGTTGGTTACTTAAAAAATAAAAATAAAAAAGTTTAAAGTCCTTTTGCTACTCTAATAAATTGTATCTATCTCCATCTTTTAATAGTAAAAAAATATTTTAATGTGGCTTTCCCACACGTCATCTAAATATTGTTAACATACATATATTTAATAACAGTCTTTCAAAAATAGTGAGTCTGTATGAAGGCCACCTAAGGATTTTTCTTGTAGATTTAACCAAGTTTTAATGACTAGTGAAAATCATCAGTCTCACTTGAGTGTCCTGTTTGAAGGGTTTAAATTTAATAGATTAAATTCATGCTTCCTGTCTGTTAATGTTAAATAGGAAACATAGAAACCACCAGTACAGACCATTGTTTGTGATTTCCGAACAAGCAGAAGTTGGCTCTAGATTTTGGATCAATACTCACAGGGTGCATTGAAGCAGCTGCATCATCATAACTCCCCCTCCTCATGGCTGCAGCTCCATAATCTGTAAGGTCCATGCTGTCCTGAGCTGTTTGAGGTCCGTTGTCACTTTGCAAAGTAATGGAGGATCAGCTCTGCAAGAAGCCAGGAGAGCTGCTGCAAACCGACGCCTCCTGTTCTGCGAAACTTTCTCTATTGAGTGCTGCTAATGAGGGTTTAAACAAAGGAGGCTTGCCTGGCAAACAAAAACAGGAGAGGGGGGCTTTCTGTGGCGGACCTCATGGTGCTGCAGTCCCAGTCTCAACACTCCAACATCTCCCCTCCTGCACCAACACCCACCATCCCAGCCTGGGATGTTACGCTCCAGTGAGGCAGCTTCATCCCATAATGAGATCGTCATGCATCCCACTAGGGCCTTCCCACTTGTCCCCATTTCCAGGCTAATGAGGGTGGCATGTTTGAGCAATCGGGGTCACATAGATTGGTTCAAAACATGTGAAATAGGTGCTCGCAGAATCTGGTCTGCAGGAGCTGAGTGTTTTAATGTTTAAATGGCTCCTCTTTTACTTAGTGCCAGATGATTAGTGTGTTCAAATGTATACCACAACCATCTATTCCCACAACCACTGGGAAATTAACTTGTTATCTCAAGAAAACCATCGGGAAAAAGTATATGCAGAAAACGTCCGCTCTCGGCTTCCGTATTCTTGTACAAGCTTTGCTTTAATGTTATTTTTTATCTACTGAACCCTTAATGTCATTTGGAGAAAAAGTGAATATAGTAAGCACTATATATTGTTATTAAAAATACTTTATCATTTACTATAAACATGCATCATCCCCCCCCAATTCTGGTTTTTAAAATACCGCAATTTACACATAACATTACATTTTCTCCATCTGTACTTAAAAAGTCTTTACACAAAATACTTTTTTACTCTTACTCAAGTAATTTCTTTGATAACTACTTTTTACTTTGACTTAAGTAATATTAGAAAGTACAATTTTTAGGCACTCTACTCACCTCTGCAAAACAGCAGCATTATTCAAATTTTCAAAAATTATTACATTCGTTTAGTATAAATACTGTCTCATACTTTCCCATTTCAGTTTTTGATGAGTTATTCTGTCTCTTTCTTGACAGAAACTTGCCCATTTCTCCATAAGGAGAAAAGCAGCTTAATAATTTTGACTGGTAGACAATCATAAATTTGAACATGGCAAATAACATTAAAATAACAATTATTTTAACTTGTATAGTAATTGATTTTATGATAAAAAAAAAAATATATTACAAATTTAAGATTAAAAAAATTATTAAAAGTCAATATTTTTATTGTAGTATTTCTTTCTAATCTCATTGACTTTCTGAGGCCCCACTTTGAGAAACACTGTGCTGATCTACAATAAAGCTCTCATTATGCAAATCATCCAAACTGAAACAACTCCGTTAGATTTGAAGCTGATTATCTGGGACCAGAAAACCGTGTTGGCAACAAAACATGGAGCTGCGTAAAACTTATGCATCTTTGACCAAGAGCTGTGACAAAAAAAAAAAAAAAAGATGACGACGACCAATCACTGTAGAGCTTCATACCCACCTCTTGTCCTGCTTCTCACGCAAACTTAACCGCAATAAAGGAATTTTGTCTCCCTAAAATTCTCTGCAGTAGAGAGGAAAATCTCAAAGTTTCAAGCAGCAGATATATTGATGCTTTACTCCTTTAACCCAATCTTCATTGAATGAAATAATATTTTATTCCACCAGCTGTTTTCTTGAGGTGGTTGAATGCAATCTTTATTTCAAAACTTGAACATTGTCAACCTGTACTTTTATTTTTACTAGAATGTTTTTTTCATACAACTACTTTAGAAGAGAATGTGAGTACTTTTGACACCTCTGTTCTGAGGCCTCCTGTATTTCTTTTGTTATAGAAATATGTCAATCTTTGATATGTAAACAAACAAGCCTGCTTCATTTAGTTTTTAAAATGTTTTGTTGAACTACATTTAAAAATCCATGTATCATATTTAGTGGTAAATGTCAGTTTCAGTTTTGTCCTCGTGTGTAGATAAAAGTCTAATTTTCCATTTTGTTATTTTGATTCACTCTAAGGTTTCAAGTACAATCTAATCTTCCAGTGACCTTTGTTTCTGTTTCTGCTTTTGTGCATCAGCTGAAACCAGAACCCTGTTTATGCAGCAAGCTTGCTCTCTGCCATTGTTTGCAATTTGGTTCTTTATTCTAAAGATCGGAGTCGCAAAGATATCCAGACGGCACCATACAGAACCAGCCTACTAACCCTAGAATAACCCCACCGGGGCGATGGAGTTGTTGAAGCCGAGGCGGACGAGCCCTCCAAATGAGCCAAGGACAGAGCCAAGAGCTGAGGAAACCCAAAAGATTGGTTCTGAGACAGTAAACAGTGCCTGACCCAAATGTGTGACTCTCTTAATGGTGGTTTAACTCTAAAATATGTGTGAAAGCATTTAGTACATTTCATAGAGACAGAGAGAGAGAGACCTCTGAATAAATTAAAGCAATTAGATATATTATTGTGATCTACAATTAGTTAATCATTGATTATTTTAACTTGAAATATCATTAAGTTTCAATTGTTTAATGGTGTGACTGAGAATAGATATATTTATTTGTAATATATCCATCTCATTCATTTCAGCAAAGAATGTAAGTAAGGTCAACTGATTCAGTGAAAGAATTTACTTTAACACAATTTTCATAAATTTAAAAACAAAAGATTCTTAATATAAAAACGTAAATAATTAAGCAGCCTAACAATTGCAACAGTGAATGGTGGGCTGATTTTTGAGCATTTTCCCTTTTCTAAAAAGTTATTTGTGTCACGATTACTGAAACAA
Organism: Brachyrhaphis terrabensis; assembly: GCA_903067065.1. Lineage (NCBI taxonomy): Eukaryota > Metazoa > Chordata > Actinopteri > Cyprinodontiformes > Poeciliidae > Brachyrhaphis > Brachyrhaphis terrabensis. Next base: position 12,126 of record CAEGAG010280037.1, read on the forward strand.
ATCCATCACTAAGGTTTTTAAAACTCTTCCCAGATTGATAGTTAACTGATGCTTTTTTACATCAGTTGGAATAAACAGTCTATTAGGATTTTAACTATATATTAATTTAGTAATGACAACTATTATAGAGAGACTGTTTTAAAATGTGTCAAAGAGCTGAACATGTTACAGTATGTCTGAAACATGCAGTGCCTTGCAAAAGAATGAATATATTTCATCTTATCACAGACTTTTCATAATATAACCCATAAGTAACGCATAGCAGCCAATGTAAGAAAAATAAATCGTTCTATAAGGAAACCCAGCCGGACGCATCTAGTCACTAACTTGACAGCAATTCCTCATACTGACCAAAGAAAAGGAGAACTCCCTTTTAACAATAAGAAACTGTCTCATGTTATGCTGTTAGGGGTAACAGTTTTAACAAATATGTAAGAATAAAAAAAACCAAAACATATTTTTATCTCAAGAATCTTAAGGCATCTTTGGGTTGCAAGTTTGTGTAACATGATTATAAGAAGTACAACATTTAGAGGTTTACCAACTTTTTAAGTTCACTTTGAGGCAAATTGAAGATATTGTTCTTGAGTTATAATAATTTTAAACTTTTCTCAAATAAAAAGTGTGCTCAAAACATTTACAAATTATTTGAATAATAAAACCAAGTTTTATTGTTAACTCTGGCTAGGAGGCCTTCAAACAAACAAACACAACCTTTGGCCTCTTGTTGTTGGCTCCGCTCCTGCAGGACTTGTTTTCTTCTTATTTGGAGGAGTTAATGGTTTCTAGGTGCTCATGAAAAGCTCAGCATGAAGCCAATTCAGATGAGGCCTCTGTTGTCATGACTGGCTTGATTGCAGCAGTTACTGCTAATAAATTACCAAACCTTCCACCCGGCACAGTCTAACTTAACTGGTGGCTTTTAATATCTTGAGAGGAACTTACCAGCAGATTTTCTCTCTCGTTTACTTCTCAAAGATTTTCTTTACATTGCAGATTTGCAAAGCAACACATTTTTCCAAATGCCTGAACAAAAACACCTGCAAGTTTCAATGTAGACATTAATGACCACCCAGCCAGAGGTTGGTAGACTTCCCAAAAGTATGTTAAAGCAGCACTACCTCAACATATTTTTACTCAAGTAAAAGTAGAAAGTAGCTTTCCAAGAAATGACTCAAATAAAGGCAAAAAAGTATTTGGTAAAAAGGTCGTTGAAGTAGAGTAACTGAACAAATTATCAATCATTTAATATTTGAAAATTACAATATCAGACAGAACAAAATGTAAGTTCCTAAGTAAATGTAACTACTGTAGTTTCTACCCTCTGCACCAAGGCAACATTTCACAGAAACCATTCATATCCATGGTAACACAGAAACAATACAATATAGCAAAAGAGTACATAAAAAGACAATGTATTGAGATAAAATACAGATTTTTAGAGTGCACTCAACTGAAAAGTCATTCTGTCACACTGACAGCATTAAGCTTTAAATTTGACTGTTTTCTCTTTTTTTTAAAGTTACTTCAGCTGAAACTCCTAACAAAGCATTGTGAAATGCAATTAGGTTTACGCTGGACAATGTGTGGAAAACATTGCCATGCTTTGTTGCCATCTCCCATCAATGCAGTCCATTGTCCCGTGGTTACATCACCGGCAACTCATTCTTCAAAGCCTGATTAAACTTCTCGGTGCTCATCTTCCGACGGAAACATTCAAACACAGCCTGCGCTGTTCAAACAGGAATTTAGAAAGGGAAGCTTTGGTCCAATGAAACGGGGATTTTTTTGTCTCTTTCAGCCACGTTCAGCTTCTCGACTCAATTGCGTTGTGTTTATTATCGGTGAGTTTGCATGTGACTTCCTCCCTCGTGGGAGTGTTGGAGGTGTTAGTTCTGGGAAAGAGTCTTGAGGTCAAACGAAGCCACTGGACAATTGAGGTGAATAGTCTACAACACCTTGTGTTGTTTCACACAACTCAAAGAATATTCATTCACACCCATGGTTAAGATGTGAAAACCTCTAAAACACATCTTTTATTAAATTGGAAATTTTTAAGAATCTATCCTTTGATTTGAGTTTTTTTTTTTTTTTTTTGATGAGGAAAATACATGCAGTTAAAATTTAAGTTAAGTAAAAAATTCCTGATTGTCACATAAAAAAGTGAGACCAAGATTAATAATGTCTGAACTTTTTCTGCTCGACAAATACCAAGAGCAATTCAACATAAAAAAGGGGAAAATGTAAAAACAATCAAAAATCTGCAAAAATGCAGCTGCAAAAGTTTTCACATCATTAAAGTGATACTTCGTTGGAGCTTTTGATTTTATTTCAGCTTTCAGTTCTATTGGGTCCAGTCGCTTGGCATCACTACAGCGACTGACCTGAAATAAAAATCAGCTGTCCAGTTGAATCTTCCTGGCATTTGCTTGAATAACAAAACTTTCAGAATAAAAAAAAAAAACAGCATAATGAGCCCAGACTGATGCAGAACATCTGCAAGAGGAAGTCTCAGATTAGAGAGGAAAACTTGACGAAAACGACTGACTCATCACGTCTGAGGGATACTGGAGGGTTGCTAGGAAACAACTCAATCATCTCAGTGTGCACTCAAAAAGTCTATATTTAGAGAACTTGTGTTACTGAGAATGACTCCTTATATTCATGTGATAAACTTGGCATGACTATTTTAAATCTTATATCTTTAGCAGCAAGAAAATGGGATGATTTATAGCTGCCTGTGCAGCAAAGTCTGCTTCAGCTCTTTGGTTTGTGACTAATCTTTTGAAATGTTTCCATATACCCACTTTAAGTCAAAGTTTAATGCATGATAAATTAAATTACAATTTGACAAGCTAAAAAAACATTACCTCTTGGGAAAAATAGGAACATAAAGACATATTCAACCCTACAGGAACATTCAAAGGAGTTTTAGATAATTTTCCTTTTGGGATAAAAAACTGTCAGTTTCAACAATCCAGTCGTAATTTAAGGAAAAACTGAATATTTCAGTTTTAAACTCCTCATTCTTTATTACAACCACACTGTGGGATGCACCAGTACCACTGCCTTAGAAACAGACCCACAGCATGATGCTGCCTCCACCATACTTGGCATGACATAGTCTTAGGTTTCAAAGCCTAATTTTGACTCCTAGAAATGATCACCCTTTGACTCAGGGGAAAATAGTTTGGATTAATTAACTTGTGGAGGTGACAACCACAAAAACTTAAAAGCAAAACCAAGGTAGATTTTTAAAGTATAAATCTGTAAAACCACATTATAAATACCTTAAATGTCCAGAACTTTCTTTTAAAGCGGTCTTTATTAACAGTTCTTCATGTTTTATGACGTCGCCTGCTTTTTCCTCGTTTTTAGTCCTGTGTACCCGACTATGACGGCATGCTGCTGTGCGTGCTTAAAAAAATGACAAAAAAATACAAATGAACAGTCACAAGAATTATGAAAGCAATTCAGAAAAGATAAGAAAGAGAGGAAGAATCTCTGCTGGTAAAATAGTTTTTAAAAAAATTCTTATTTTACGTTATCTTTATGTCACATTACCGCCAAAAACATGAACGTAATTCTCTGGAATTAATTTATTTAGTTAAGGCCTCTGATAATTTTTAGAGGACATTAAAGAAGAAAGCATCAAGAAGACCAAGAACTATGGCAAATGAGTGTGGGAATTAGTTGTAAAGCAAAGTTAGGTGACAAAACATCTTAAGATTTGAGCATCTCACACAGATCTGTTCAATCTGAAGTGTGTGACAGAATTAGAAACCAACCAGGACACACTTTCTGTATTTGAACTTGGAGGCAGAGAAAGAATAGTTTTAATGAGTGGCAAATGTCCTTGGTATGTAGTTTTCCACATCAACTTCATAGTTATTCTTATAAAATCTCATTAAAACTTGTGGTTGTCACATGACAAAGGAGGAAAGTTTGAGTATGAATCCCTTTCCAAGGCATTATTTTAAATAAGTAGAAACTTTGCACCCCCTGCTGATCTTTACAGAAAACTGCAATGTTTCACCGAAAAAAAAAGAAACCATTACGCTTTGAATAGAAAGATAAAGTAGACTTTATTTGATGGTGAAACCTAAACCGTGTCTGTGATTACAAAACAGGTTCTCCGTTTTAAAGTTCACAGAGGCTGGAATGCTGTACTGACAGAAAGGCATCAGAGAAGACCGACAGATGAACTGAACAGAGCAGAAACGAGCAGACAGGTTCAGAGGGAACACCATTCAGCGCTGGTTCTCAGAAGTCTTTCCTATAAACTGTGGAGGTCAGGGGTCGCGCTTTTCACATCATGTTTGAGCTCCCAAGATCAGATGCGTCAGGCGAAAAGTTACTGATGGTCTGGATTTCTCATCTTTCATGGGTTTTCTGGTGCAATTTTCTTGGTAAGAGAGTCACAGTACGTCTAGTTTAGCACCAGGAAGGAGCCGAGACGATTTGAACTGTTGCTCAACCACAGCAACGTCGAAGCCGAGTGGCATTTCCCTGTAAGTAGCCTCCAAACTCAATAAATACACTCCAAAAATACACAGAAGCTTATTATGCATCCCATTCCTGGATGACCCAAAAATATTCATCTTTGTCAATGCTCAGGCTTTTTTGTTGGTCTTTTTAGATTAACGGTTTTAAAGGAACAATTTGTTATTGTGGTAAATGTTTACTGTCTGTATTGCGTTAATACTTTCAACTTTCTTGTAATGCATATTCTCAATAAAGCATGTAGGTGTTAATTAGTGTGCTTTTTAAGTTTAATTTGGTAGATTTTTTATTCTCAGGACAGAGCCATCATTTACAGGCGCAAAGTTGAAATGCTGAGCTACTCCTTTAAATAAAAAAAAAAAATTTTTTTTAATATTGAAAGCCCTTTTCTCAATACTTTAGTGTGACTCCTTTTATAAACAGTGACAAATGTATTAGCTTCATGTTTTCACCAAGATGAAAATGTATTTACCAACACCTGAAACCACAAAAATAGGCTAAAAAAATAGTACATTTACCTTAAGTATTAATCACTTTTAAATTTGTAGTCTAAAGCAAAGTGATTTCAGGAATTATATCTGTTTATCATAAATCATTTATGGCCATGATTCTTCATCTCCTCACAACAATTTTTTAAATGTTTTCTTTTTGCATATAAACAGATCTCTGTATAAATATATATACGGGTGTCTGTATTTATCTGGGTCTGGTCCCATGTGCGAAGAACAAAGAAAAACGCTCCCAACATTCGAGTTCCTTTCTCATTTCAGGTTTGCACCTACAGGTGTGGGCAGCGACGAGGAAAAACACATTAAAAATAGACATCTTTAAATAGCTGTTCGGCTTGTTTTCTTCTAAGTGCAGCACGGTTAGAAACATTAAATTCAAGTCATCATTTCCTCTCCTTTCCATGTATCATACACCGAGCACGAGAAAAAAAAAAATAAATCATTACCAATTAGGAAACTAGACGTGGAAGGATACAGCTCTGATCAGACATATAAACAACATACGGCAGCCACACTGTAACATCAAAAAAAAAAAAATAATTGTCTCAAGAGGAAATATATATATTTATATATACAAAGAACTGCTGGTGTTCTTTGTAGATCTAAGATTTATTATACTGCTGAGGTGTAATTTGTGTTACATCCTTGTTAATCTTCCTCCAACGGTCCTGAAAGTTGAAGCGCTTCAGAATAAAAAGCCGCCATCCGCTGTCATTTGGCACATGAGACGCTCTCGCAGGCTATGTCGGTAGCGTCTTGATGGAGGTCTTCCATGATGACAGCAGTAGCTTCAACATCGCCGCTGCTCTCCTGGGGTTCATTATTGTTGTTGTTGTTGTTACTGTTGTTAAGGGCTGGAGGTGACCTGTGGCTGTTGTTCTGGGCCTCGGAAGCGCGGCTGACCTGCAGCTCCTCCAGTTTCTTCCACAGCTCGTCCCGTTCCTGCTCCTTCATCATCTCTCTGGAAAAACAGGACAATGTATATTCAGACAACCAACTGAATACAAAATGCTGAAATATTGATGCCCATTTTTTCCTTTTTTAATTTACCTCTGAAATGGGTTTAGTTAATTAAGCTTGTAATCTTTGCACAAACTATTAAAAACATGAATTCTGAGGAAAAATTTTGGACATCCTAGTTAACCAGCTAATGGTTAACTGCATCCTTGTCTGAAATAAATATAGTAAAGGTATTTTCCCACTTCTCACTTTCAGCCAGGCCAACTGACAGCTACAATATTTGCCGATAGTTTTTTCCTCAGATATCGACGAGTATCGAAAGAGAAAATCCTACTTGAGTTTATGTCAAATCCACATGAATTAAATGACAGCTATCACACGACATTTTTTTCACCCATTTGCACATGTACATTAAAAATGACACACAATGAAACATTCAGTTACAATTAATTAAATAATGAAATGAAATGGCCAAAAAGGTTCTTTCTCTGGATAACCAAACACACAAAGCCACACAATTAACATTTAAGCAAAGCAAATGTATAAAAAAACAACAGTTATTACACCAGCATTACACCATCAGTTCAATTAATTCAATCCAAGTCTATGGAACAGTCACAAAAATGTCACCAAAATCACTCTGTCCCTCTAAAATGTATCGAATCGCATCGCTTGCCGAATATCGTGATATATATTGTATTGTGAGCAGAGTACTGCATCATATTGTATTGTGAGAATAGTGTATCACTACAGCCTTATTGTTAATTACATTTTTTTTTTTTGGGTGATCTTAGTCTTTAAAAATTATGAAAACTGTCACTAATATTTGATATTAGAGATAAATGGAGGTTTAATGCCACTTACCGCTGCTTTTGTGCTTTATAGGAAGCCGTCAGCTCGTCAAACAGAGGGCAGTTCATCTCCATCAGCGTCTTCAGGACATTGTAGACCAAAGCCACGATTGTCCTGAAACAGAAAAAGCAACCAATGCTTCAGGAAGACGGTTCACAAACATCACATGCCGGTGGTTTTTACAATTGTACAACTTTTTATCCTCTAGCATATTCGTATGTAAAGCGAAGTAAACATTGAAGATTTTTAAACTGGATTTAACTTTTAAAATGGATTTTATTATTATGTTAACCTTTAAAGTATTTAAGTTTTTCTTTAGACTTTTGCTGCCTATATTCACTCAACCAGTTCTTTTTAGGTTAATCCAGTTAACATGAATGATGAAAAATGAAAATAAAACAATTACATTGATATAATTGCATCTTAAAATTATTTTCTTAGTCTTGGAATTATTACACCACAAGAGCAATTGACCAAAGAGACAATATTTTCTAAAGGACATGATGTACATAAGAGTATGTATACAAATTCAAACATGCCTCTATTATTTTTCTGAAAGGCAGAAAGTGTATGAAGAAAACAGAAACTTGTACTAAATTATCTGTGACAAACATAATGGTGCTGTCTGTTTGTCTGTGTGAACTGTGTGCATATAAACACAGATTTAAAAACATACCGCACAAGGTTTATGCGCATGAAATTTTCATCTTTATGGTTACTCAAAATTAAGTTTAAATAAAAATTTCCTCTTTCTTTTATTTTATTTATATAAGCTAGTTATTTAATCACTCTCTGCCTTTCTTAAGATTATTTTTACACCTCCTACAGCAACAGTACATACTGGTTCCAGTGCTCTTTAGAGATTTTGTACAAGCTGCTGAACATGATGGGAAGGATCTTATCGATGTTCTCCTCGATGAGGCTGAGGATGTACTCGTTGTTCCAGAAGTACAGTGCCCGCTCTGCTACCTGTCAGGACACAGAGAGAACTTCAGAAAAAACAAAACTGCCATTTTTTTTTTTTTTTTTTTATCTAAAATGAGTTTCAAATAACAAATCAAAGCTCACAACATTAAAAACTGCTAAAACAAAGCTTTTGAATCCATTAGTCTCCTCTTTCTTAAAGGTCTGAGTTTAATTAGAAAGCAGAAACATTTTTATGCCTAATGAACATTTGACACCTAATGAAGAATCTAATGCTGAAAGCCTGTTTTTTGTCAGGAAAGGTCAAACAATAAAAGAGATTGGATCTCTGAGAAGCTAAAATCATCCACAAACCTTTTATTTATAACAATTAGTAATAATGGCACCTACAACTCCACCTTCTTCAAGTAAGCAGAGTCTGCTTATATAAAACGGGTTAACATTCCCAAAACTGTTCCTAAAAACTAACATTAACATTAACTAACAGTAACATTTTAAAAAGTTTAATGTGTATTTATGCAGTAAAACACTATTACGGATTTACAACAAATGTCATAAGTCATTTGTGACCTAAAGAAATAATACAAAAAAAAGTCAAACATTGTCACATCTTGTCCAGTGACCCGGCTAATGACCACAGCTTTAGAAGTTTTATAAAATAAACCTTTGCTACGCTCCTCACCAACATTTACGGTCTCATTTACCTGAGGGTAATTTCTCTACTTTGTGCTCAGTAATTAAAAGTGTCTGTTTTTCTGCTCATCCTTACAGGTAAAAAGTTATTCTTCAAAAACAGGTGACACTACATCTGGAAATAAACGCAAGGCGGTTTGGCACTGATTGAGACAATTTGAGACTTTTTTTTTTTTTTAAATAATGATTTAAAAAGATCCTTCCTTACATCTGCGTATTTTGAGCTTACCTGAAAATGTGGGTTGGACACACATTTAGCAATCTGCTTGAATAATGGCTCTTGGATCTTTTTAAACTGCGACGGTTCGATGACATCCAGGATCTCTTCTATTTCGCCCAGGAACATCACCTGAGTGGGAAGGTGAAAATAAAAAATAGCACCACATAACAGCCAGAAATAGCTGAAAACTGCACACAGAGACAAGGAATACCTCTTTTTGGCTGCAGGTTTTTGGCCAGAACTTCAACAGGCCACGGATCACCTTTAGAGACATCAGAAATTCTGTTTTATGCTCATTCATGTGGGTGGTTTCTAGTAACCACTATAAAATAATTCGCTGCAGCAGACTAATCTAGTGCAGTGAGCTTTGAGTGGGAGGAAGGATAAAAACAGTACCGGCTCGGTAAGCGTGGGATCTTTCTCCAGGAACTGAACCACACAGTAAGCCAGCTGAAGGACAGAAAGAAAAAAAAACCCATGTATTTTCATTTCCAAGCCACTAGAAGGTGCTGCAATACAGAGATCAGAATTTTTTTTCTACCTGTGCATGGAAAAGGGACAATCCTTTAGCTGTGTGCAACGGGACGAGCACCTTCATCAGGAACTGCTTGTGCTCTGCTTTCAGAGGCAACGCGAAACCATTGATGATACTGTAAACAAAAAACACACCTCGCTAGATTACAGAAAACACAAAGAAATTTCATCAGCAGAATGGCTGTTTTCAAAACAGCATGCTCTGAAATACTGATCTTATTCTGCTCATGCCTACAAACCAGATCACGACACAATCAAATGTACCACGATATAAAGAGACCGTTTAAATCAGTATAATCAGTTTTATTTATAACAAAGAAAAACCCAAAAAACTTTTATTTTAAACTTCCCTCACCTTCCAAGGATCTCCAGCAGTTCAGCCACACCATTAAAGTGTTCGGTTTCATAAATGAACCTTGAAAAAAAAAAGAAGAAACAAAACAATCAAAATGAAAAAAAAAAACAAGCAAAGATATAACATTATTAAAACATGAAACTTTAAAACTGGAGCAGATTATTCAGATTACTTGAATCTGAGTGAATTTAACAATACTGTTGAACTGACTAGCATACAGAACAAATATGTGAAAACTTTATAAACTCCAGGCTTTCTGAAAGCAATATACAGTTTATGAAACAAACATGAACAACGTGTGCTTAAGAAAAACTAAAAATATTTGAGGTTTTAAGGCAGCAGAAAAGAGGCTTTGTTCAAGTTAAAATAAACCAAACTTAACTTCCTTCCAAAATCAAAACCAAGAGAAAAAATACAATGGAAACAAAGAATTTAGATTTAATTACACATGAACAGGTTCAGGAACAGAAAAACCATAGGAAAAAAAGACTGCAACTTCAACAAGGGCCCTTCTATTGTCCTCTATTTTGACTTATTTCCTGAACAAACACTGCAGTGGGAGCATCGTCATACCTGAAAGTCCCTCCTACTCTACAATAATAAATTGATAGATAAAATAATTTCTAAAAGTCTCAAACACAGCTGGTTTTATTTCAAAGGGAATTAAGAGATGCATCCTACTGTAGGACAACTTTTAAGAACTGTATTGCTGACAAAAATGCAATTTTATGACTATAACTGTTATCTTTGGTACTTTATTGATCTAACAACAACAAAAACTGCGCACAAAGATCCGATTTAAACCACTTTTTTTGCTCAAATATTTTTAAATGATTCTTATGTTAGATTGAAAATGAAATAATGAAAATGAAATATCACCTGTAGTAAAAAAAAAACAGAGTTGAAAACTATTGACACTACTTTAAAAAAATTATAGAAATATCAGTCTCTTTGGAAGGGAAATATTAGGAAACGAGGGCCAGCTCAAAACGTTTGCTCTGTAATATCCACATGAAAATGCAAATCCGAATCAGGTGTCACCACCACAAAGAAGCAAACAAAAATAATCAATGAGCTATACATAATTCACCTTCGCCTGTTTGATAAAGCATTTCCATCTGTCTGCTATGTACAGAACCTGACAACTGTGGCCCTATTTTTATCCTCTGTGGCAGGTGGCCAACGTTGGGGCCACCCGTTTTGCCACCTCGTCTGTTGGAAACGACATCAAGCGTTCCCTGCCTCAATCATCCAAAGCTCATCGTCACACAGCAACAGCAGCAATAAAGCTGCAGAGAACTGCTGGTAAGGATAAGTGATGCTTCTCACTCACAGCTTCGAGTCTCCTTAGTAATCAGGAGGGAATCTGAGCTGTTAGATGAAAATTTATTAGTTATGCTCATTGCTGCAAACTACACCTGGATTAGAAGAAACAAAAGGCTTTCTGGGTACAGTCAGAGATTTAGCAGACATTTTTAACCAACTTTTCCCTTCTGTATTTATCCTTTGATAAATGATAAAACTTTCATTTTCTGGAATGTATTCCACACAAATGAACCTGTCCATATTTCTATGCAGCATTTATCAGTGAAAGACATGCTTCCCTGCTAATTTTTAACTCACTTCAAGAAGATGTTGTTGATCTGCTTCCTGATGAAGGCTCTCAAGCCCAGAAATTTTCCATAAATCCGATGGAGAATAGTCTTCAGGAAGTCCCGCTCCCTTGGGTCCTCGCTGTCAAACAGCTCCAGCAGCTGCAGAAAGAAGAATAATCTTATTATCAAAAACTTATTGACTTATTAGCAAACATCAGGAAAAAAGATAATCTATTTGAGTTTTGTTTTTAAGAATATCCTTCATTTTGTTTGAGAAGCCAACAGAAACAGCCTCCATCATTTGGTGAGCTAAAAACAGACATTACATTTTATGTAATGGTCATTGCTGTCCTTTATGACTCAAATATACTCCCTTTACTACATCCTAATACACGTGTAGCTCATATAATAACTCCTCTTGGTGGTGTTAGACCACGTCATGTTGCTTAAGTCCCAAATATCCTAAAAATGTCTTGGATTACTAACTGTGATGCAGCTAAGTGGCGACTGTTTCCAGACAAAGTATGAATAATCAAGCTTTGTTTTACCAGAAACTCACACTTCACTTCCCATGCACACAGTATATGTGCCTGTGTGCTCAATAATGTAAACAGCTTTAAAGCCCCCAGAATTAAGCAGCTATTTACAGACATGTGATGAGTCATCATTACAATTCAGTTTGAGGAAAGCAAAGCCAAAGCCATCGAAATAAAAAAAGTAGTGTTTGTGGGTTTTGTGCTCATCTTCTCCTCGCATTTTACAGCCACCTTGATGAGAGGGCAGACAGCTTGTTTCTATCCCAGTTTACTGCCAAGGAAAATACTTCATCATGTTTGTGCACGCTTTATTTTTTTCCTGTAGATTTCAATGCATTCAGCTGTTCTGCGTCATTCAATGGTGCAAACAATCTTGCTGGTGCAACCGAGTATTGCGACTGTAGATTTGCACAAGGATGCAACTGTTTTCATGTTATTGCTTCTTGCTCCACAGGAAATTTTAAGCATCATTTTATAACCTTACATACAATAATTTAAAAGCTGGTGAAGCTTGCAGCCGATGTTGGACGAGTTTTTAGAAACGATGCATTCAGAACCGAAACTAACAGAACCAGCAGAAACTTCTCCATAACATATGTGCTGTCAAAATTTAACACCACTTTACACATTGCCAGATCATGATGCTGCCACCATGTTTCTTAGAGGACGTAGTGAAAGGGCAGACCTTTGGTACTTTATTGATCTAGTGAGTTTGGGACGATTTGCATGTGGCTGTCCTGTCATCAAATTCCAGCTCCTCCAGATTTACCACGGGCCTCTTCACTGCTTCTGTGGTTCATTTTCTGCTTGCCTGTCAGATCAGGTGGAGAATGTGTCTTGTAGGCTTACAGTTGTGTAAAACACTTTCCCCTGCTTTGAACTTCTCCTCATACCTTATCCCTGACCTGTCTGGTGTGTTGCTTATTTGCTAATGCTCTCTGAAAGCAGAGACCTTTGAGGGCTTTATTTAGGTAATTAATATATATATATATATATATATATATATATATAAATAAATAAAAAATCGCTATGAATTTCAGAATTGTCCACAGGTCAGGTTGTGTAACATCACAATATATGGAATGATAAAAAAAAAAACATGGATTTGTGAATGAATCTTACAAATGAAATGATGAATGAATTGAAGAAAAAAAAAGAAAAAAGCCTGGAAATACAAAAATTTTGTCATACTCCATTTTTAAACTTTTTCAGACCATAGAATCTCTGGAACTTCAAAGAACAGATTACACTGAAATTGAATTACATAAAAATAAAAAGTTTCAATTAGGTGATGTGTGATGTAATGCATTTGGCATTATTGACAATCTTTCTAAAAATACAAAATTGCAAGCCTGCAAGTTGCAAACTAGATAACTAGTTAAATGTGTGACTCTTGCAATACTCAGCCTTGAGTCTCTTCAGAATAAATAATTAAAAACTATATATCTGAAAACATTTAGACCTTCATTGCATCATTTTGAACTAATGTGGCTACAGTTACATAAATACTGTACAGTGCTATAGTGACGATGTAAGTTGAGTCAATTAATTGTACTTGTGATGGTCAGGTAAATAATAAGCATTATTAGGATTTCTTTTGTGATAAAAGCACAATATTTGACAATGTGGTATAGTTAAACAATAGATTGATATGCGCATCATAAATTCCAGCAGCTCTGGTTATTCATTTGCAGTAGGCTTTCAGGAGTTGCATAAGCACTCAATCAACACTGAAGTTGATCAATAATATTTAAATGGGATGTGCTATTGGGTCTGTGTTTAGTGTAAAATGAACACAGCCACAGTGTAATATGGGGGTGCTGGTTTCGCCTGAGGGGGAAACATCAATATTCAATCACAAAAGGTCACGCTAGGACGTTAGCTCTCAGCAAAGTCATTATGCAACAAATACACAGAACTGCTTATGAAAAAAATATGAGATCTAAGATGCTGCACAATGTCAATGTTAATTATGACTGCTAAATTGTCACTCAAATGACTTTCTAATATGAGAGAAGCTTTCTATTTCTGTCTAAAACCTCAGGCTCTCGCTGACACTGGGTGGACAAAGTCAAATTAAAGGCTGCGCTCTTCATTTTCTCACCCTCTTTCATTCTTTCCAGTCAGATAAAAACCTATTTAATAAAAAAAAAAAAAAAAAAAAAAAAAAAAAAAAAAAAAAAAAAAAAAAAAAAAAAAAAAAAAAAAAAAAAAAAAA
>CAEGAG010280040.1:0-10352 GCA_903067065.1 Brachyrhaphis terrabensis
CTGAAATAGTTTCACAAAGTTGGAAAGGTGGTAGCCTCTACTTTCCACTGATACCGGTTGGGAGAGGACCGGACAACTATCAGTAGCGTATTTTTGATAGACTCTGCGATGCCTGATGGACTTTTAATATGTCCTCATGTGTGTTTAGATTGCTCTAAATCTCTGTTGTTGTTTTTTTTACCTTAATAAATTTACAAAACACCCAAAAAAATTTGGGGAATAAGGCTGTAACAATTAAAAAATAAATCGATGTGAATATTTTCCAAATGCGCTGTAGTACTTGAACTTCTTGTGTGTAAAAAATGCCTTTGTAGTTTGAGCTCCAAAAAGGTCTGCATCCTACAGACTCACTTACTACTAATTCCAGAACTTGCTCCTGTCTCGTATCATGAAACACAAGAATGATTCTCTCTGTTCTATTATTTCTTCCAGGTTTTATAAGATCAAACATAAAACTCCACAACGGGCCGACGTAAGTCTATTACTGAGAACAGTAATAGACTGTACTCATTATAGAGAATGAACAAATGATGTATTAATATGCTCCTTAAATGAGTCAAAATCACCTGTTGGTAACCACGTCTGTTTTATCTGGGGGTTTTTTATATTTCTGTTTTTCCTTCTGATTTCCCACAGACTCCACTAACTGAATAACTGGGCCTTGAATTGTGAGCCAGTACCATTGAGGGAGCTGGTTAACATGAGGATCTAAACTTCTTGATTAAACAGCTTCCTCCATGCGTAGTGGCAGACAGCGACAGGAGACGACGCACACACAGATCTCCAGATCTCTAAGAAAAAGCAGCTCAGCAGAGTCTGCCTGCCCAGAGGTCATCAACACACAAGGGAATAAACATTGACCTCTTTCTGTAGAATGTCTGTTTTTTATTGGAAAACCTGTTTTTATTGGGATTTTACAGCAAATTGTTCAAATGATTCGAAGCTCTAATCACAACCAAAACATCGGCCTGTTTCTGTAGTAATAGTTATATCTAATCCAATTAATCTGTTTTGAAATTTTTGCCCCAAATTATTTAGGACTGTTGGAAATAACTATGCAATTTTTAAACAAAAGTCTTTATGCAATCTTGAAAATAAATCTATAGTCATATTCAAGGAATTCGAATATTTAAAAAGTGCATTTATTTAAATCACCATTCGTGAAGTGAAACACATTTCTATTGATTCTTTACACAGACTGTTTAAGACGTTACTTCTTTTCATTCTTACAGTTTTGTTGACAGGTTATTAAAACCCGTCTACAGCCTTCCCAGACCCTTTTGAGTTGGGCTCAAGTTGAGTCCGTGGGTTTAACAGACAGAAACCTATGTGATGGTAATGTACAAGGTACCTCAAACCCCAAAGAGTAAAGCAGTAATACATGTGTCAATTAACCAACCAGGACAAGGACTCAGCGCTGCAGCTGAGCTGCTTATAGGGCTTCCTTGAGTCCTGATTGGTTCCTCTCTAACCCGTGAGCCAATCAGGGCAAATTGGCACCAACTTTCACTCTGAATATCAGACCTACTGCTGTGAAACAATGATCTGTAACAGTGTTACGATTAACAGAGCAGGTAACTTATTATATAGCACTTTGGACAACCATGTTGTTCTCAAGTGCTTTGTAAATAAACAGAATTCTCCAGGAAAAAAAAAATACAGAATGATAGTGAACATCAGCAGAATCATACATTATGATACAGCAGAAGAGACCCCTTGGTGTGCTACAGACACAACGCAGGGTGGGAAAATCCTGGCAGGTTTAATCAATCACAACAGAAGACACGAATCGTGACTGATAAAACCACATTATGTCACCCAAGGAGGAAATAAATATTAAAACGCAATGAGAATAATCATTCTGTCCTCCACAGACATCCCTCCACACAGAGCTGTTGAGAATGAAATCCCTCTGATGGAGTGAGCTCTTAGATTCTCTGGAGGATCCAGTCCAGAGGAAGTATACGCATGCCAGTTGTGCTTCTTGCAGGAATGGTGCCCGGGGCAAATCCCTCCTCCTGCCACAACTCCAGCCAATCACAATGCAAGCATTCATCTGTTTTGTTTGGATTTTATTTTCTCAACAGCAACTAATGGAAACTTACTCCACAAAAACATGCATCCAATTAGTAGCAAACTTGTTGAGGGGACAACTGGCAGATACAATGTATTTCATTTTGTTTTTCTTGGTTGCCCCACCAATTTCTCATGCCACTCTGGGCAACTGCCCATCTCAAAACCACTATACGACCGTTATTAAAAAAAGGTTCATAAGATGCTTTTCTTTGTTTTTTTGTCTCAAACCAAACATGTTTGAAGATTCTCAGTTTTCCAGGTTTTTATGTTCAGGAAGGTTTCAAACTTTCATTCAGAAATATCCCTCTCCAATCCTTTCCTTGTGAGATAATTAGGCGACAGTCGCATGTCCTCATCCAGCCAAGCGGCGACTGGCGTAATTCGTGCAGGTGAAATTTTGAGCTCATACATGTAGATGTGCACGTGGGCCAGCAATGGAACACAAAGTAGGAAAACGTTCAACTTGTGTTGCTGGAAAACTTTCACCATTCGCTGTTGTTTGTCGCTCCCCATAACATTCTTCTGCAAAATAGAAAATCTGCAGGAGAGAGGCATTTAGATCTAAATAGGTAGTTTGATTCATCTGTGTTATGTAATATTAAGGTGTTATGTAATGTGTTATGTAATATTAATTTATTTTAAATTAATCGCATGCTTTAAAGCGTTGATGCCGACCGTCCTGATTTTGATGTTTTTCTAGTTGTGAGGTTTGTTAAAATTATTTGATTTTTTCTTAAAAATCATTTTGCTTACCCAAAATTTCATTTTCTCCCTACATTTATTGCTATATAAGACTTGTGATGGCTACGTTCACACTGCAGCCTGAAGTGACCCAATTCTGATTCTTTATTTGTATTTTTTCGTCTTAATGCGACCTGTGTGGTCTTTTCAACAACACAGATTATATAATAATAATAATAATAATAATATAATAATAATAATATTATTATTATATTATTATTATAATATTATTATTATATGACCCTGGCCAGTAGGACATGTGGTTCTAATTCCGATATGTATCTTATCTTTTCAAATGTGACCTGAGTTTCAACCTCCAGGTCACATTCATCCGACCTGGACGCCATTGATACTCGACAGACGTCACAACAACAACCGCCATGTTTATTGTTTTTATTCCTGCTGCGTCCTGATACACGCAAACGAGAAGAAAAGCAAAAACAAACAAAAAAAACATGGCGGACTATACTGGGGGTTAAGTTGTTAATATTGCGCCCTCTGGTGATGCGGGACACTTTCTGGTCGTTGCAGTTCACACCGGAAATCACATACGAGTCACATATATTTGGAAATGCGAATGAACACATCAAGAAAATCCGATTTGACAAAAAATTTGAATTCCATCACTTCAGTGTGAATGTAACCTATGCTACTCGACAGTTGGTGGTTACCAGAGCAACCAATAACTGTCAGCTCGTCCCCTTGTTGTCTTAACATCTGTAAGTGTGGTGTGTACTAGGATAGGCTCTGTTTTCTTTACAAGTATTATATATTATTCAAGTTTAATTCCATATTGTGATTCATGTGTATTTTTGCCGTGTTTTGTATATTCTTTAACTGTTATATTGTTATTTTTTGCTGTGTTTAATGTTAACTGGTGTCAGCTGTTCAGTGAAGCGTTGTTCTGTAGTCGGGACTGTTTATGGTTATTTATTGAATTTAAATTTTTTCTTTAGGGGCAGACTCTACTGGACTGATCCACCATCTTCACCATTTTTTCCTGTTAGGTATGTTGTAAATGTTGATATGAAATAACGTTTCATTTGTGTGATAGTCTTTGAATGTTGCATACACTCACCGGCCACTTTTGTCATAAGGCAGTGTGGAGTGAGTGAGGCAGACGCTTAGACCCAGGTGAGATAAAAAAAGATGGTTTAATGATGAATATCCAGGAAAGCACAGTCCAAAACACAAAATCCAGAAGGTCCAAAAAACCTGGCAGCACAGTTGAGCGGAGAACTAGGGCTCAGCACTGTTAGTGCAGGCTACACGGATGGACAGAAGCACACTTACATTTGACAAGGACCCAACGAGGAACAAAGGACACAAGTGGGATTAAATACACAGAGGGTAATCACAGAGACGAGACGCACCTGGGAGTAATCAAGGGGTAGACAGGACAACGTGGAGACTAGGAAGACATAGAAAACTCAAAATAAACACACAGAAAAACACGGAACATGACAACTTTATTGGGTACACCTGTCCAACTGCTCATTACTGCGAATGTGAAATCAGCCAATCATATGGAAGCAACTCGATGCATTTAGACATGCAGACATGGCCAAGACGATCTGCTGCAGTTCACACCGAGCATCAGAATGGGGAATAAAGGTGACTTTGAACGTGCCACACGGGCTGGTCTGAGTATTTCAGAAACTGCTGATCTACTGAGATTTTCATGCACAACCATCTCTAGGATTCACAGAGAATGGTCCAAAAAAGAGAAAATGTCCAGTGCTCACAAATGTCTTGTTGATGCCAGAGGTCAGAGGCGAATGGCCAGACTGGTTCGAGCTCAACTAACCACTCATTACAACCGAGGTATGCAGAAGAGCATCTCTGAATGTGCAACACGTCGAACCTTGAGGTGGATGGGCTACAGCAGCACCCCATCCGCTGCTGCCATAGCCCATCCAGTCAGCTAAGAGCAGAAAACTGAAGCTATAATTCGCACAGGTAAAATTGGACAATAGAAGATTGGAAAATGTTGCCTGGTCTGATGAGTCTCAATTTCTGCTGCGACATTCAGATGGTAGGGTCAGAATTTGGCGTCAACAACATGAAAGCATGGATTCCTCCTGCCTTCCATCAACGGTTCAGGCTGGTGGTGGTGGTGCAATGGCACACTTTGGGCCCATTAGTATCAAATGAGCTTTGTCGACGCCACAGTCGATTGTTGCTAATCGTGTCCATCCCTTTATGACCACAGTGTACCCATCATCTGATGGCTACTTCCGGCAGGATAACACTCCATGTCATGAAGCGCCAATCATCTCAGACTGGTTTTGTGAACACGACAATGAGTTCACTGAACTCGAATGGCCTCCACAGTCACCAGATCTCAGTCCAATAGAAAACCTTTGGGATGTGGTGGGATGGGAGATACACGTCATGGATGTGCAGTCCACAAATCTGCAGAAACTGAGTGATGCTGTCATGTCAATGTATTTCCAGTACCTTGTTGAATCTATGCCACAATAAGATTAGTTATGTGGATTACTGAGGTAAATTTGTCAAATAGCAATAAATGATCACAGAGACCACAGAGTCCCTGTAACATTAATTATTATTTTACTTTTGTTATCTTATAGTGTAATAGTGCCAGAAATTTGATGCTATGGTTTTACCATTTTTATGCATTTTCTTTTAACGATTCTCTGCCATAATTTGGAATTCTATCTAATTATCCGCTTTTATTTAAACTGAAGCTTTTCTTTCATCTTGTCTCAGTGAGCTGATGGAGGGACATAAGAGAGAGATGGCAGCCCTGTCTGAGAACTTGCTGAGAGTCAGCATGTTACTGAGTGTCTTTTTTCTTCCAGGTGAGCTGTTACTTCTCTCACTTTCTTTTGGAGATATTACTGGAAGCATTTATTTTTCTAGTCCCCAGAAATAGATCCTGTTTTGTTTAAATGCTCCACATGTAGCATGCTGCAGTTTACGGGTCAGGAAACTTCTCTTCATTACCATTTTGCTTCACATTATGTCTATCTTTACTTTTACAGGAGTTCAGACTGCATGTCATTCGACTCACAAGGGAATCAGCATTACTGCACCAACGCATGTTGAGGCTCTGGATGGATCCTGTTTGCTAATTCCATGTAGCTTTACTGACGACAAGACAATGAAGTTTGACGGCAGAAGAAAACCATTTGGAATCTGGATAAAAAATTCAATCTCCATTGTCGCCTATCCAAAGAATATAGTTTACAACAGCAGTTTGTCAGAAAGCAAATTTGGAATCAACATAATTGGAAGTCTGAGTGAGAAAAACTGCACAACTGTGTTTTCTAAAATGGTTAAAAACTACGGAGGAAAATACTTTTTCAGAGTTGAAAACGGGTCGTTTGGAACATTTGCTACTTGTGATCCTATTCACGTAACAGTTAAAGGTGCGAGCATTTTGTTTTTATATATGTGTTACTATCAAGAGAATGAATTATGAATTATGATGACAAACTCCATAAACTGAGTCTTCACTTTAAAGCTAAACATCTGCTGTGTAGGATCATCAACAGAATCAGACTCCAGAGTTAAAGAAAGCAGCATGTAAACATAAAAGTAGATGTTTTATCTAATTTTATTTTTCAATGTGATCTTTCCTTCATATTTATCATCTGCCAGGTTGTTCTGCTCCACATCTTTAAAGTGGAGTCAGTCTGCTGTATCTCACTGTGTATAATGTGTGTGTGATGTGAAAGTACAGATTCTGCTTGGAGCCCCAGAGTTGAAATCTCAGGTGACGTGAAGGAGAAGAACTCTGTCACCATAACGTGCTCAGCTCTCACTCCCTGTCCACAATCACCTCCTGAACTCACCTTGAACCTCCAACCAAACCCTCACAGACAAATGGAGAGGAACCAAGATGGAACGTTTACAACTACAATCCAGCAGAACATCACTCTGTCAGAGATCCACGATGGATACAACATCGCCTGCTTTGTCAGATATCCTGTAGATGGAGGAAAACACAAGACAGCAAATACAGATGTGACTCTCAGTGTTCCCTGTAAGTCAGTGGTGCCCAAAGTTGGTCCTTGAGGGCCGGCATCCTGCATGTTTTAGTTCTCTCCCTGGTTTAATGCACCTGGATCAAATGATGGCTCATTAGAAGGCCTAAGGAGAACAATGACATGCTGAAAAGTTGTTACTACCACGAGCGAGAGAACTAAAACATGCAGGATGCCAACTTTGGGCACAACTGCTGTAAATGATTCTGTCAGAACATCACGGTTCAGCTGGTGTCCGTCAATAATCTTGAGGTGTGTCACATTTTCCTCAGATTCTCCCAAGAACACCTCAGCATCCATCATTTTAACAAAAGGTAGATGGGTGGAGCTGCGTTGCTCCAGCAGAGCCAAGCCTCCCGTCAGCGGCTTTGCCTGGTTCGAGTACACCTCAAATGGAGCCATGCTAGTAGGTGAAGGAGACAATTATGGAGTCCATGTCACTGAGGAGGGAGCTTACTACTGTGTGGCCACGAATGATGTTGGTAGTCAGACATCTCCAGAGATTCGTCTGACTCCTCCAGCAATAGGTAAATAGAGAAATATGGAAGGATGTTACTGTGACTGAGTCACCAGGATCATTTGAAAGTTGCAGATGGAAACATTTAAGCAATCACATTGATTCAGATTTATTTTTTCTCCTTTCAGGGTTTGAGAGTTCTGAAGTTCTTGGAAAAAAAGGTACTCATCTAGTTCTCTGAAGAATTTTCTATACACTCACGTTTTCTTTTTGATTGTTGCAAACTAGCTCATTTTATTAGTCTGAGTCAGCAAAAAGTAAATGAAACAAAAAATATAATGCCTGTCAGTTTAGGAGGAAAATCAAGTTTTTCTGAGCCTACAGTACCTCCATACTTTTCTAAAGCTGTTACATTTGCGGAGTTTAGATTCAACATTAACGTAAGGACTCAATAATTTTTTATTGTCATGCCATTTCTCAATGTTTGCTGGTGGTACAAAATTCTAACTCAAGTCCTAGATCAAGAATTCTAAGTAATAAGTGAGCTGTTACTCACTTACATATATATATATATATGTGTGTGTGTAAATAAATAAATAAAAAGTATAATGTAGCTGAATTAAGTGCAGATTGACTTCAGCAGTTTGTCAGCTGCAAGGAAGAAACTTTCTCAGCCTGGTGGTCTTGCTCTGGAGGCTGAAGCAGACTGTGTGCACAATGGGTAGAGTCCTTCATGATGAGCAGCTCCCTCCTCCTCTATTGTGATGTGTGGAGGTCCAAGATGGAGGGAAGGCTGCTCCCCACAGTACTCTGTACAGCCTTGACCACCCTCTGCAGAGTTGTCCTCTCAGCAGTAGTGCAGCTGCCGTGCCACGTGGAGATGCAGGTGCAGAGAACGCTCTCCACCACACAGCGATAGAAGCTCCTCAGAACTGAGTTCCCATGTCCACCTCCCTGCATCTTCCGGAGGACGTAGAAATGCTGGTGGGGCTTCCTGACCAGATGGGAGGTGTTGGCACTGTATCTGAGGTGTGTGGACATTTGCACGCCCAGGTACCTGCAGCTGGAGACCACCTCCACAGCTGCTCTTCCAATGTACAGGGGCTGAAGAGGATCCTTGTCCTTTTTGTAATCCACCACCATCTCCACCACTGTTTGTGATGCATCCCACTACTTATGTGTCGTCGGCAAACTTTATTATATGAAAGCTGGGGTGCCTTGCCGAGCATTCATATGTCAGCAGAGTGAAGAGAGGGAGCTCGGTGCGCTGCCTGTGGTGAGCTAGTGTTGAGGGTAATAGAGGAGGAGACGGTTTTGTAGATCCTGACAGTCTGAGGTCCAGAATCCAGTTCCCCAGAGTGGGACTCAGTCCAAGAGAGGAGAGCTTCTGCACCAGGGTACGTGGGATGATGGTGTTGGAGGCCGAGGAGAAATCCAGAAAGAGCAAACAGATGTAAGAGTTCATGCTCTCTAGGTGGGTGAGGGCAGTGTGGACCACCAATGAGATGGCATCAGCAGTGGAGCGGTGTTGAAGCTATAGCTTGGTAGTCATTCAGGCTCGTCACTGTGGAGCACTTGGGAACAGGGACAATACTGGCAGTCTCTAAGCAGGTGGGTACAGATGCCAGTGACAGTGAGGTGTTGAAGATGTCCTCCAACACCTCACACAGCTGATGTACACAGTCCCTTAGTACCCGCCCTGGGATATTGTCGTGACCTGCAGCCTTACAGGGGTTGATTTCCTGGAGGGGCTTCCTCACGTCTTCTGTGGTCACACAGAGAGGCGTCTCACCAGGTGGTGGTATTAGTCTGACGCAGAGGGGGGTGTCAGGATCCTCAAAGCAGGCATAGACTGTATTGAGTGCATCTTGCAGTGAGGGGTCCCTTGGGGATTGTGCATCCCTGATGTTGTAGATGTGATACACTTGATGCCCTTCCATATGCGCCAAGGGTCGTTGGTGATGACGTGACCTTGCGTTTTGTGGGCAAATACGGCTTTGGCCCTCATAATGCCTGAAGTCAGATCTTTGCTTGCCTCTCAAGGTGCTGATGCCTCACTTGTCCTGAACGCAACATCCCTGGCTTACAGCAGAGGTCTGACCTCAGCATTCTGTCACTGTTTCTGGTTTGGGTAACAGGTTGCTTTCTTGGTGGTGGTGGCATCATTAGCACACTTAGATTTGAAGCCCAAAACAGTGGAGGTGTGTTCCTCCAGGTCCACCTCTGCCTCATAAGTAGCTCCCTCTTTTAAAACTTTTTAACTGCAGCGAGCTGTTGCCATTAGAAACCTGCAGAATGTAAACAATGAGGACGAACATCGCTGTAAACTCCAGAGGCAGAGAGTGCGGTAGACATTTCACTGTCATAAGTTCTATCACCACAGTTCGTACATCAACCTTCATTCACGGACATTCAGAGACCTCCTCCCCAGTCCCCGTTGGTTGCGGTCCGCTCAGAATAACTGAAGACCGTTGATCTGGAAGGCTGACTCTGGCATGTTGCTGTTATATCTTGCATGTATTCAGTTTTTTCATTTATTTTTCTCCCAGGAATTGAGAGTTCTGAAGTTCAATTTCCAATTCTGATAACATTAGGGATTATGATGCTTGCCTTTGTGATCAAAATCATCATTTGGTGAGTATAAGAATTTGAGTATGTGTACTTAGAAGGCAAATGCCTTCTAAGTACATTTGCCTTAGTATTGAACCAAATACTAAGAAAGTATTTGGTTCAATAGTCCTAAATGTACTAAATTATTTCTTTTCTAAAAAAATCTACACAGAGATCCCCCAACCTGATGATGTGGGGAAAAAAATGTATTGTGCAAATTCTGAAAAATTCAACAAAAAGAAAACCCAAAGTATTCATTGACAAAGTCAAAGTGAATGTCTCTGCATTCACATAAGTAAATGCAGAGACAAATAAATCAAGAATAGCTCCACAGTTATTGGGTTTAAATATAACAATGTTGGTACTTGTGTAAAAGTAAAACCTTAAATACTTTTCAAGTCGAACCTTTATTGTAACTGTAACTGAAAAATAAAGAAAAAAAAAATAATATATAT